>APFE030614822.1:0-42521 GCA_000404065.3 Pinus taeda
ATCTAGGTCATATTGTATCTCATGAAGGTGTTAAGGTAGACCCTAGAAAAATTAAATCCATTAAGGAATGGAAAATCCCCAAATCCATAAAGCATCTGCGAGGATTTCTCAGGTTGACAGGGTATTATCACAAGTTTGTTAAGAGTTATGGGACAATAGCAGTACCTCTAACAACATTATTGAAGAAAGATGCATTTTCATGGACACCAGAAGCAACAAAGGCCTTCGAACATCTTAAAGAGGCAATGTGCCAAGCACTGGTCTTAGCTATGCCAGACTTCACAAAAACCTATATTGTGGAATGTGATGCTTCAAGAAATGGAATTGGTGCTGTTTTAATGCAAGATGAAAGACCCATTGCTTTTGAAATTCGTCTAATCAAGGGAAAGTATTTACACAAAGTTATTTATGAGAAGAAAATGTTGGCAATACTACATGCACTTAAGAAATGTCGAACCTACCTAATGGCAAGACACTTTAAATTAAAAACGGATCATGATAGTCTTAAATTCTTTTTAGAACAAAGATTATCCTCTGAAGAGCAACAAAAATGGTCACAAACATGTTGGCTTATGACTTTGAAATCATCCACAAAAATGGAAGCAAAATGTTTTGGTAGATGCACTCTTAAGAAAGGATGAGGATGTGGAAGCATTGTTGCACCATTTCTATTATCCAACTAGATTGGATAAACGAAGCAAGGGAGGAATGAAAGAATGACGAAGAAGTGTGGGCACTCATTCGAAAGTTACAACAAGATCCTAGTACATCTGATATATTTAGCTGGAAAAATGATTCGTTATGGTACAAAGATCGAT
Organism: Pinus taeda; assembly: GCA_000404065.3. Classification (NCBI taxonomy): domain Eukaryota; kingdom Viridiplantae; phylum Streptophyta; class Pinopsida; order Pinales; family Pinaceae; genus Pinus; species Pinus taeda. The sequence continues at coordinate 819 of APFE030614822.1, forward strand.
TATGCCTATGTAAGAATTCCCAAATCAAACAAAAGATTCTTATGGAATTGCACACTTCTCCTTTGGGGGGGCACTTAGGATTTTTAAAAGCTTACTATAGGGTTAAGAAGGATTTTTTTTGGGATGGCCTCAAATCGAATATTCAAAAGTTTGTGGCGGAATGTTTGGTTTTCCAACAAAATAAATTTGAAACAATTAATACCCTAGGTCTATTACAACCTTTATCCATTCCAAGGCAATATTGGGAGGAAGTTTCAATGGATTTTATCACAGGTTTACTGAATTCCGAAGGAAAGAGTGTCATGGTGGTAGTTGAAAAACTTACCAAGTATGCACACTTTTGTGCCTTATCACATCCATTTAAAGCCAGTACAGTTTCTTCTACATTTATGGAAAGAATTCAAAAGCTACATGGAAACCCAAAGATTATTGTAAGCGACAAAGATCCCATTTTCACTGGAAAATTTTTGACATAATTATTTTCTTGTCTCGGTACTCAGTTAGCTCATATCTCAGCTTATCATCCTCAATCTGCTAGGAAAATTGAGATAGTAAACAAATGTTTGGAAGAATATATTCATTTTTTTGTCTCCAATAAACAGACACAATGGGTCAAATGGTTGCCTCTGGCTGAATGGTGTTATAACACTTCCTTCCATACTACAGCAAAAATGACCCCATTTATGGCACTTTATGGATATCATCCACCATCCATCGCATCATATTTGAGAGAAAATTATAAGGTACAAGAAGTGGAACATCACGTCGAGCATCAATAACAAGTTCTCCAACTCTTAAGGATAACCTCACGTTGGCGCAAAATAGAATGAAACAACAGGCAGGTCAACATCGCAACGAAATAAGTTTTGATGTAGGTGACTGGGTATTCCTACGGCTACAACCATATAAAAAAATGTCCCTCAAGAAAGCTAAGAAGAATAATAAATTATCACCAAAGAATTATGGTTCATACAAGGTGTTGCAAAAGATTGCTACTATGGCATACAAATTGGAGCTTCCTGCAGCTTCTAGAGTGCACCTAGTTTTCCATGTTTCATGTTTAAAGAAGGTTATAGGTGACAAGCTCCCAGTTCAAACAATATTGTTAGAAGTTGACAAGGAAGGAAAAATCATATTGGAACCAAAAGCAGTCACAGAAACAAGAACTCAACAACTATGAAATTGATCAATTTTAGAGTATCTTATTAAGTGGAAGAACTTATCCACTGAAGATTCCACATGGGAGGATGAGAATTTTATGCAGAAGCATCCAGAACTACTCTAGTGTTGAGGACAACACTTTTTGGAAGGAGAGGGGCATGTTAGGCCCCTATAATACTAGTGATTCCCCATTACTGTTGTCATTGTACCCCTTATTGTTATTATTGTGCCCCTGTTGTCCCCATATTGTTATTAGTATGGCCTATAGAAACCCACTATTGTTATTTTTGGTGCCCTTATGTTATTACTATTATGTTGGCTTGATTATATTGTGACCCCTTAGACCCCTTTATATAGAAGGGAGGTTTAGTCATTTGTATCATCGAAGAATTGTTCATTTGTGTAATGTAAAGGAGGTTGCCCCCTCAAAGAGGCTGGATTCTAAGGCGTTGATCTATCTTTTCTATCTTTTTGTGAGTTGGTTTCCTGATAGGAAATTAATTTTGTAGGACTGATTCAGCCTCCAGGAGAGAAGACAAGTGCGTGGTACATCTTCATCGCGACCAAGTATTTGACGAGATGGGTGGAGGCGCAACTCGTGAAGGACTATATAGGGGCGACAAATGTGAATTTTTTTTTGAGTATGTGTTGACTAGGTTTGGTTGCCCAAATATTTTAATGAGCAATCACGATATGCAATTCCTTAATGAAACAATCAGTGCGTTGATAGAGGAGTTCCAAGTTTATCATCATAAGAGTACGCCATACCGCCCTCAGGCCAATGGGACGATTGAAGCATTTAATAAGATATTGGAGAACACAATGCCAAAGGTTTTCAATGCATAAAGGAATCATTCGGATGTGCATGTACCAGCTGTGTTATGGGACTATAGAACTACTTATAAGAAGCTTACTGGTCAGACACTGTTTAGATTGGTCTATGGCGTAGAGGCTATGATGCCTATGGAGTATATTGTGCCTAGTCCATGCATAGCGACATTCACTGGGATGGCAGACCATGGAGCCTTAGAAGAGCGGCTCGTGCAGTAGGCAGAGCTCGAGGAAGATATATTTTTGGCTGGATTCCATCTGCAAGTATAGAAGGAATGTGAAAAGGCATGCCACAATCGACACATCAAACTGCACACCTTTAAGGTAAATGATTTAGTTTTTTTTATATGAGAACAAGTTTCATAAATTTCTAGGAAAATTTCAGATGCATTGGCTAGGGCCATATGTGATCCAAAATATTACTGATGTTGGAGTAGTTAAGCTTGTGAAATTGAATGGAGATCTATTTCTCGGAAAGGTAAATGGCAACCGACTGAAGCCATACACCGGGGATCTAACTAGATGAATACATGAGGATAGCACAGTCTTAGTGCTCCAGGCAGTTGCAAGTAGGTGCGGGGCTATAAATACATTGCACGGGTTGTAGAGTTGTGTGATAGGGGCTTTGCGCAAATCAAGAGGATGTCACAGTACCAAAAGAACCACGAAGGGAGCTACACTATAGGGGTGGAGATTATGCAGTTCAACCAAAAAGTGAACGTTTCCATCACTGTTCATGATTTGACTACCAGGAGACGGTTAAGGGCAGTGGGCGGCCAACATTTAACGCATTTAAGGCTAAAATCAAGTGTGAAATCTTTGGAAATTTGTTGCCAATCTCGCATTTATGGACAGATTTTGGGAGGAGCAGTCAAATTTGAATTCGAATTCGCCTATAAATTACAAGTAGCCATCAAGCGAGAAACACTTTGCATTCTGAGAATTTTTGAGTTGTTCTGTTTGTTGCACTTAAACTATGAATTCTTTGAGGATTTTCTCGCAAGCCCCGTGTTTTCTCAGTATTCTGAGTCAGACAACAAGCTTATTCGAGACATCATGTTAGGACTAGGTCCGGCATAAACTGCAAGCATCGAAGAGATTGTTGCCTCTAAGGGAGCTTCCCCTAAGAGAGCTACCCCTGAGGTTGTGAGTATGAAGGTTCCAACAACAGTGCCTATGACGTCAAGGTTATGTAGGATGAAGCCTATGCCGATGAGAGAGGTCCCTAAGACAAAGAAGGATAAGCAAAAGAAGCCGATGTCGGTGCGTGAGTCACCGAGGAAACATCCAGCTACACAGAATCAATGGAAGGAAAAGCCAAGAGTGAAGGAGAAGGGGAAGGGGAAGGGGAAGGTGGTTGATATGGAGGTAGAGGAGGGCACAGAGGATATTGGCATTGGGGGGTGGACCCTATTTCAAAACTATTGAAGTATATCCCTCTATAAAAGGGCAAGGTGAAGGTCCTGAAGGACCTAGATGTCGAAAATTTTTCCCTCAACACTCCCCTGTTGCCAGAGAATATTACCTTTAAAGGTCCGTGCTTGGCACGGGTCCTACATTTGAAGCTTTAAGACTAGGATTTAGTAGACCTTGAGCGGTTCCCCCACCTTGCTAACGACACATTCATGCAGAGTGTTTTCTATAAGGAGTCTGGAGTCACTACGTTGGAGCCAATGGAATGGATTCACAGAGTCAACAAGTCAGGGCTTCTGAACTTGTAATGGGTGTCACACTACTATCCGTCAAACATAAACCTAATAGTCATCAGGCAGTTGCTATGCCTAGTACACGATGGGCGCTTGTGGTTGAATGAGTCGATCCCCAACATGTTGATCCACAGGATCACATTATTACCACACTCTACAGTGAATCCTGCCAAGATGTTTGGCAGAAAGATGAGCGAGTGTGACCTCGCTGAGAAGATGAAGGACAAGTTTAAGCTTGTCAAAAATCCATGTGGGTATTCAATTACCAGCATTATCGACTTTGTGATAAAAATTCCACGCAATTTTGGTCGGCAAGGTAATGAGAAAGTGCCATGTGGACGAGGTGCCAACACCATTAGTTTCTTTGGCAACCCAATGCATGGAAGGAATACATTTCAACTCGGTGCGCTACCTGTGTAGAAAGTTCCTTGTGAACTGCAGAGAGGTGCTTAACGAGAGTAATACTTTTCACTATTCATGGTTGTTGCTCTCAATAGTGTTGGTCGCATGGGGCTTATCAAAGGATAGCCAATTTCCTCGTGTTGAGAAGGATTTACTAGAAGCAGCGAAGTTCACATCTCTTTGGGCGATGAAAGATGTTGCATAGTTGATGGAAAGAAAAGTCTTCTAGGTGCTGATGGAGGTGAGTATTCGCATGGCCATCAACTAGAAGTCATGGTTGTCACCAACCATGTTTGAGCAATTGTCGGGGTACGTGGAGTTCAAGGTAGACTTCCATCATGTTTACATTCAGGTGCGCAAGGACCCCGGCCAAAAAATGATTTGACTTACCCTACCTGGCCATGAATGACGCAATTTCAAAAGTCATCAAGTGTTGGCTATAAGACTGACACGTTCCATGTGACGAGACTGCCGGGACTAGCAAGTTTGAGGAGAAAAAGAAAAAGGAAGCAGCCAGACAGAAGGTACAACTGTTGGTTGAAAAGAGCAAGAAAGAGGCTGAGCAGAAGGCCCGAGAAGAAGTGGAGTGTGCCACAAAATAATAGGTAAAGCAAGAAGAGCATGACTCCGACAGAAGCAAAAATCCCCTTCGCCCCAAACGGAGGAAGAAGAGTGGTTAGATCACGGAGGTGAAGATCAGCAGGAAAGTACTCCCTTCTAGGTGAAGCAGTATAGGGAGTAGGAGAAGGAAGGACCGTGCATGAAGACAAAGGCCTCCAAGTCGTTGCTAGATCTCATCACCTTGACAGAGGGTGACTTGGATGATATTAGTGATAAGGTGCGGGATGTGACAATAGAACTACTGTAACAATTTGAGCAGTAGCAGAAGAAAGCATTGGTCACCATAGAGTCGAGTCTGCACAAGTTGTAGATCCAAACAACTAGATTTCAGGCTGGTGCAAGATAGAGTAGTGCGACATCCACCAGTTTAGCATTGAGGACCACTCAAGTAGAAAATTTGGTTCAGACAATGGATCTTAGGGAGGTCACACTGCCTGATGGAGCTTTGAACATGGAGGCAACCGCTAACAAGGTGATTTTTAGCACTTTGAAGAATATGGGCCTCAACTTGGCCATGCTCCCAAGTGAGTTCCTTCACACCTTGCAACCAGGTGTGATCGCAGAGCTTAAGGCCCGAGAGCAGCACATGCTAAGCATGATCAATGAATATAAGGTTAACAATAAACAAATGTTCATTTCGAAGACAACAACGTTGGAAGCATGGAAGAAAGTGTAGGTGTAGAATGAGAAGACTACAACCATGGTGGCCAAGGCATGTAGGACAATCCTTGAACTACATATCCCAGCGGAAGCATCAATGGACGAAAAGATCAAAAAATTGGTTGTAGGTGTGCGTGAAGCAAAAGCAAAAGTAGTCAAGGTTCAGTTTGAATTGAACCTGAATATTATAGAGCTCAATTTTAAGTCACAACCTTCAACTCCATTAGAGTTCATAGAACAGTGCGAGGCAGTTGTAAAGGATGGAGTCGTGACAACAGATTTCACAGTGGCAGATTGCACTATGCTCTTTGAGCAGTCCATGGAGGTAGTCATGACACTCCAAGAGGATCCTAACATGTAGAGGTTGAATATGGAAGCACGTGAATTACAGTAGTAGTATGATGAAGCAAGAGCGACAGAGCGCACCATTGCTATATCATAGCAATTGGCTAAGTTGCATGAGGAAAACCAGTTGCTCAAACAAGCAGAGGTAGTGCAATGGAAAGAGGTGGTCCTCAAGGCCTGATTGGGGCCTTAGCTGGACAAGGCCTATGTTATCTCTGTCAACATTAAGGAGAAGTTGGAAAGCCTACAAAGAACACAACAGAAGGTAAAGGAAGACAATGTAGGACCAACAACAGAACAGTGAGTGGAGCAGATCAAGTAGGAAGCTACGTAGAGCATGACTGAGTTAGCAGTGGCATAGTTCAAGCTGTGAGGTCTCTACAGTAAGATCTTCACACCAATAGAGTGACTCAGGGTGAGTCACGATATTTTTGTTGGGGGCTTGTTGGAACAAGGTCCCCTAGGGTCAATTTTGGGGCAAAAGCCCAAGTTTTGGGGTAGAAAGCCCAAGTTTTTGCTATTTAAAGTGTAAAGTCTCCACAAGTTGTGGTTGCAAAGTGCGTAGATGGTAAATTTTCATAAAGGGTTTTACCCTTCTATTATATAAGTTGTGTCGGCTTGTATAGACCTACCCATGAAATGCGGACCATGGGATTGTATAAAAAGGAGAATCTTAGAGAGTCTAAGATATAGATGGTAACAAGGAATGAATGTAATGGGTCAATAGAAGAAAGAGCGAAGAAGTCTTCGAGTAGAAGAGAGGCTCTGTAGCTGTGTTCATAGAGGCCTAGAGTAGAGTCCACGACTGAGTGTGCGGACCCCTGCAACTGAGTACGCAGGGAAGTCTTGAGTCTGTAAGAAGAACTGAAATATCAATAAAGAGATTATTCTGGAAATATTTTTGTTTTGTCTATCTATTTCTGTTATGAATGAATGCACTGTTATGTTATGATGAATGATGGGTTTATGAATTAATATTGTATTGATGCGCAATTTTACATGAATTACATTGGCATATAAATGCAAGTTAGAATAACTATTTACGTGAAGAATATCATGTTTCATGTTAATGTTATCAAACACTTAATCTGATTTGGGTAAATACAAAACTAACGGTAATTACAGAGGCGTGTAAGCAGTTGATTCACCTTTTTAGGGTCCACGAAAGACATTCGTAGACCCTTGCAGAGGTATAGAATCTGATTAAGAGAATTCATATTGATAAGCCCTCGGGGCTTATCGATCTGCGCAAAGGTAGAAGATGACATCATGCTCATCTCTGGATGCAGAAACTTGGCTCCAGCATCCCCCCATATTGCTTCGGGTGAGACTTCGGCCCGCGCTCCGTGGGTTGATGCTGAAAGGGCTAGTATTGTAGGGATTTATTTGGAAAACTTAACTCTGAACCTCGGCCAGGACCCATTAAGCCAACACTTGGCTTCAATGGAATCCATTTTCTTTTATTTTTAAGTCTTTCGTAAGCTCTCTTTGATCCTTGAGTGCTTATGGAGCCACCTATATCACCTAAGCTTGTTAAAACTTTTTAAATATTTTTTATTTTATTTTTTTGTACTAAGAGTGGTAAGAATAATACCTTAAGTATTTAGTCTCCTACAACTCAGTGATAATTATCATATACATGCTCTCTCAAGTCATCATAACATCTCTAAGTATGATAAAAATCCTTTTTTTTTCTCCATTTTCATTTCCACTTAGTTTGCTTCAAGTACAAGTTTCTCCACATTCAATATTGTCCACAACTAGACCTTTCGCTTCTCATCCCAATTCTTCCTCTCTCTCTCTCTCTCTCTTCGTTGAAGAAACCCTAGTGATGCAGGAGCATCCAGACACCTCAATGAAAAAAAATTAGAAGAAGAAGACATGTGGATGACCACATGGACAACCAGGCCAACCTTGAGCAAGATTCGGTTAATGAACTAATTTTAGTTAGAAAAATCAGTTAAAAACTGAATGTATGTGTAATAAGAAGTGAAGGATTCATGGGTGAATCAAGAATCAAGAATGAGAGAAAAAAGAAAAATTGTGTGTGTGAGAGAGTGCAAGATGTAGTTGTTGGAGAAATCTGGATTAAGGCTGAGATGCCTTAAAATTGTAATCAACTCTGTAAATAATGGAAATGCGTTTGAAGTGAATTTAACTCTGTCTGTGTATTTTTTATTTTATTTGTTAGCCCCTCCGGCAATTTTGTGATTGACATTGAAAATGATGAAGAATCCACGGCGTATTTGTATAACAAATACTGGCGGGTTTTGTTGATTGGCAAGCGTGTTGAGTGCAGGGCCTCGTGAAGGTGCGAGAGTGCCCTGGTTTGAGTAAGGGCGTTGAGGTTTGGTGGTTTTATGGTTTGCGGCCAACGAGAGGGCAACATCATTATTTTAGAATACGTCAACGATGGATTATCACAGTCTTCCCTGCAAGCAGTTGCAAGCCTTATGCAAGAAACATGATATTCCTGCGAATTTGACAAATTTGCAAATGGCAGACTCCCTTGCAGCTCGGGGCGAAGGAGAATCAGAGGAGTTGAAATATAACAGTAGGGTTCGACTCCCTGGGCGGTGGACGCAATGTTATTGTGATCAAAGCTGAAATGAAAAATGACAGTGTTGTTGTAGCGTGGTTACTTTGGAGAGAGCTCGAGAAATGGTGGATGTTGCAACTGCCATCGCTGGAACATGCCGATTTCATGCTTAGTATTGTGATTTTTCACTTGAAATTTTTCCTAGTTGGCTGTGCCCAAAGAGAAGCGTTTCCGAGAGACTTCGTGGGCCCATAACCCATAGGTTCCAAGATTGAGACTGTAAAAATATTGAAAACGAAGAGACCCCAGAATTCGTTTTCATCACGGGGTCTCTTTGTTTTCATCAAAGTGGTATCAGAGCGGGAAAAGATTTCCTGCGGAGAGGAGTTTTTGCATTCAAAGAAAGAAGAGGTACGAAGAAAGAAGACGTACAGTTTGTTGAAGATTTGTAAGCTTGTAGTTTTTTTTAATTTATTTTGTGAAGGTGAGAAGATTGCAGCAAAACTGGAGCAGAAGTGCTCAATTGGTTCGAGAGGAGAGAACCGCGGAGATGCCGAGAGGACTAAGCTCAACAGAGAAGCTTGGTAGGGCATCTGGTAGTAGGGAGGACTTGCTATGGCAGAGGTTTGGTTGCAGCTCACATGAAGGCAGTTCTACTGAAGAAGTGAAACAGTGGGTAGAATTGCTAATGACAAGAAAACGCATATGACCAGGAGGTCATAATTTTTGTACCTCGAGAGCATATGACCAGGAAGTCATAATTTTTGTACCTCGGGAGTCCTGATGCAGGAGCATCCGAACACCTCAACGAAAAAAAATTAGAAGAAGAAGACATGTGGATGACCACATGGACAGCTAGGCCAACCTTGAGCAAGATTCGGTTAATGAACTAATTTTAGTTAGAAAAATCAGTTAAAAATTGAATGTATGTGTAATAAGAAGTGAAGGGTTCATGGGTGAATCAAGAATCAAGAATGAGAGGAAAAAGAAAAATTGTGCGTGTGAGAGAGTGCAAGATGTAATTGTTGGAGAAATCTGGATTAAGACTGAGATGCCTTAAAATTGTAATCAACTCTGTAAATAATGGAAATGCGTTTGAAGTGAATTTAACTCTGTCTGTGTATTTTTTATTTTATTTGTCAGCCCCTCTGGAAATTTTGTGATTGACATTGAAAATGATGAAGAATCCATGGCGTATTTGTATAAAAAATACTGGCGGGTTTTGCTGATTGGCGAGCGTGTTGAGTGCAGGGCCTCGTGAAGGCGTGAGAGTACCCTGGTTTGAGTAAGGGCACTGAGGTTTGGTGGTTTTATGGTTTGCAGCCAACGAGAGGGCAACATCTTTATTTTAGAATACGTCAACGATGGATTATCACAGTCTTCCCTGCAAGCAGTTGCAAGCCTTATGCAAGAAACACGATATTCCTGCGAATTTGACAAATTTGCAAATGGCCGACTCCCTTGCAGCTCGAGGCAAAGGAGAATCAGAGGAGTTGAAATATAACAGCAGGGTTCAACTCCCTGGGGGGTGGACGCAATGTTATTGTGATCAAAGCTGAAATGAAAAACGACAGTGTTGTTGTAGTGTGGTTGCTTTGGAGAGAGCTCGAGAAATGGTGGATGCTACAACTGCCATCGCTGGAACATGTCGATTTCATGCTTAGTATTTTGATTTGTCACTTGAAAGTTTTCCTAGTTGGCTATGCCCAAAGAGAAGCGTTTCCGAGAGACTTCGTGGGCCCATAACCCACAGGTTCCAAGTTCGAGACTGTAAAAATATTGAAAACGAAGAGACCCCAAAATTCGTTTTCATCACGGGGTCTCTTTGTTTTCATCACCTAGCCAATGCACTCACTCTTTAGTTGCAATCAAGTTCATGTTTATGAAATTATCTTGTCTTTGGGGAAAATAACCTATGATTTTGACTTGATTGCTTATATCCTAGGGGAATTTTGTGTACCGTAAGTGGCAAGAATAATGTCATTGGTTTGAGCACTACCACCATGGGGTGTTTGGAAGTGGGAGGAAGAGGTTCAATTGTTGATCATCACATAAATATCAACATCATAGAACAAATATTATAGCATGTTTTAACATTTATACTCAAATCGAGGTTGGGATCATGAGGAATAATTATATAATGTCATAGGAATCAACTTGTTCAACTATCTGATGATGTTCTTTATGATAAGAATAAGGTTTTTGTATATGTTCTTTCATTTACATGGGTGTGATTACCTTTCCATTTATGGATATGAGTCTTCATGGAAAGAGATGAAACCTTTTATATGAGTGAAACCAACCTTTTATTTGCAGATGTGAATAGATCATATGGAACTAAAGAATAATTTACTTTTGTAGAGTCAATTTATAGATTTGGTTTGTCTCTCAAGGAAGAATACCATTCTCTATGACTATTGTAGATTATTATTAGTTGATTGGGTGAACACATTTTAAGACTATTTTACATTGACTTTCCTTTTAAAGATGCATTCTCTCGTATCCACTATTGGTGTGATACTAAATGGAAAGGAGAACTACTAAGAATTCTATGAAATAAAGAACACTCTCATATTTAATGATTTGTAGGATGGTATCTGTGGAGGAGAATATATCAATAGTAAAGGGGAAGAGGACAATGGATCTAACAAACCTACATAAGACAAGGAACAAGCCATATGGAAGAACAAAGACAAGAATGAATATGCTCTTATTGTTGTGACAACAAGTGAAGAGGCAAGATGTCATATTGTTTCCATTAAATATTCTTATGGTGCTCTAAAGAAATTAAATGAACTTTATGGTTCACACTCATATTAACTAGAACTTTTACAATTGTTGGTGAAGCTCTTCAAACTAAATTTTAAGGATGATGATCCCATCACTTTAGATTTTGATGTCAAAACCATCATGCATGGCATAGATGCCACTAGAGTAAAGATAGACCTCCCTCTCATAATATTCATTAAGGCCGTCTACCCTACATGTTCTCATTTCCTTGAATCCCTATAAGCTAGTGATCAAATTAAGTCCATCATATTTGACTCTTTAATGGAGAAAGTATTTTAATGTGAGAAATCCTTCGGAAAGAAGAAGATAGCTTAGCCTAGTTAAAAAACTATGTTCCTCACTCAAAAAGGGAATAATCAATCACATGATTATTCTAGAGGAAATGGTAGTAAAGAAGATGTGGAAGAAAAAATTCTAGAGGCAGGGGGGGTTAGACACAATGAAGATGAGAGATTTGATCTTCATTATATTCATTGTGGCCAAAATAGACATGATGAAACAACATGCAAAATCCCCTAGGAGAATATTATGGAAAATTTTAGTGGATAATATTCATGGATGGGCTACTTTTTGATGCTTTTTCCCAAAAAAATTACCAATTGCCATTTTTTCTAAAAAAGATTCACTCAAATTTTATAAGAAACCAATATTTTTACCTTAAAAGTTTCCAAACATTTTTTAGAGACTATACAAAATCATCATATCTTTGAATATTTGTACAAAACTATTTCCAAACATTTTATATTTTGAATATTAGGGACTAGTAAGATTCAACAAGGTCTATAAATTTTAAAATAAATTTTGATCCTTAAAATTTTCCCTGTAGAAGATAAGAAACGAGTAAGATAATAAGAAAACAAAGGTAAAACACTAGATCTATTGAAAGTTAAAGCCCTTGAATCTACTCACATTATTGCTAATCAAAATATTGGAGAAACCAAAGATTTTTTTCACACTTCGTTTGCTTCTTGGAGAAATGCATGATCACTTGACACATCCACAACTTGCCAAATCACCTTCTAGAGAGACTTCTTAGGATATTTAAAAAAAAATGTAGATAGTATATTTATTTTACAAATAAATAAAGTCTCAAACCTCTGGCAATAAACACCATCAAGCTTAAATTACCTATGTTCTCATATTTTCCTTCATATGATGTGCTTTACCTTTTAGAGATGCAAAGGAACTTGTTTTCCCTTGCACACATTTGAGAAAATGACCACTCTAATGATATATCTCTAATGGAAAATTTGAAATAAGGAAGGCATCTGAAAACATGGATTTCATGACCAGAGTCTAGGATGAAATATTGTTGAAGTTAAAGGGGGATTATATTCATGGATAGAATTCTACATATCACTCTTGATGCAATGAAGGTACATTATCTTCTAGTCTTCAATGGCATGCTATATTTGTACATATTAATTATGAAAACACCCATTTCTTAAAAATGAATGGCCTTTCTAGTTTTTCAACTATTTTTAGGAAACTAAAACAATGTTATGCTTGTATCATTGCGTTAGGTGAAAAAACGAATTCTTGCGGACAAGAAGGATCTCCATAGATTTCCAACAAAACCTAGTTATAGACATCAAAATAATTGCTACCTTTCCTTAGCTTATAACTAAAACATGAAACATGTAGTATGAAAAGAATCACTTACCTATCAGCGATGTGCTTGTAGAATTCCTTTCAGTTCTTTCCACAACCATATTTTCCTCAATTCCTTAGAGGCTTTTCCAATGCTTTTCCCAACTTCTCAATGATGCTCGAAAAAGAGATCTACATAGACAAAAACATTAAAAGGGATGAAAACATCTCACATATAAAATAAAAGGTAAATGAAATCCCTAAATTAACATACAATATATGGTTAAATCAATAATCAACTATAAACCATGTGAGTGATCAAGGAATCTTGCAAATAACATCAAAATAGACACAATTAGGAAAAAACAACTACTTTATATTAAATTCAAAGGAGAACAAGCTTACAACCTGGTTTCCTTGATGTCACAAGCCTCTTCCAATGGTCTTCATTCCTTACCATGATGACAAGCTCTTCAAACCCAAAATAAATAGCATAATTTTACAAATCCAAGTCTTCTCCACCCTTCCTCTAGTCTTATGCTCAATTTATAAGCAAGGGGAGGAGGTTTCTAGTTATGCTTCTCAAGAGATATGATGCTTAAGAGGAGAAGATTAATTACATGAACCAAGGGATGAGGCGCAGGTATGTAATAGTTCAAGATTTCTAATTTGGATAATATTCCTTCATTAAAGATTCTAGAATTTGATTTTTTATTTTTACTTGCATGAACAAGATTGCATAGTTTATAATGGAAGACAATGCGCAGAATTGTGTAGGCCACAATGGTAAAAGTTGCACATGCGTAGGTAATGTCTAGGAAAATTGCGCAGATGCTAAAAAATGGTTTTTAAGCAGTGCAACCCAAAATTCATTTTGTCCCTTGTATTGTTTTACTTCAAGCTTCATAAGGGATTCACTTGAGACACTCATCGGATGGCGAGAGATCAAAATCGACAGCCATGGTGACAAAATTTAGTGTAACACATTGAAAAACATAACAAATGAAATTTACATAATTCCACTTCGAAAGAATGTAGAAGAATTGAGCTAATGCATTTTGATTTATGTGGCCCCAGGCCTACACCATATACTAGTGGAAATAAATATGTAATGTATTTTATTGGAAATTACACCAAGATGTGTTCAATGTGCTCATTAAAAGATAAATTTTAGGCTTTTGAAACTTTAAAAAAAAATCATGTATGGATTAAAATTGAAGCACAATAACATATTAATGTTGGAAATAATACTGAGAGGGGGGGTGAATTAGTATTGTCAGATCAATAATTTAATTTTCCAAATAGATTTGTATACGCTACTTCAACTAAGTGAACTAGAGTGTATACGAGACTGTACTTAAGGAAACCATCATAAATGCAAATAACTTCGATTTACCCATTTTATCATGCATTGAACTTTAACCAGTGTATCAGAAATTTATTAGACAGTGTAGTAAAAGCAGAATAAAGCATCACACATAAGAAACACACATGAACACAAAGATATAAGGCAGAAACCCAATGTGGGTGAAAACCACCTGCTGTTGTCGTTTCCTTCTTCTTTTAATAATAAGAGTTTTTTTTTTTTTACAATTTTGTACTAGTGCAGACTTATACCAGTATGTAGGCTTCTACTTGCAAAAGGTTACAACCTTCTCTCGTTCTCTAGCTTCTCCTGGAAAGGAGCTACCACCCCTTATCTCTTGTACTAGCCGATATGTTTACTAGTACGTAGGCGATGACCTACAGAAGGCTACAACCTTCTCTCTTGCTTCAAGGGCCACGTTTCATAAATTTTCAGATTGGATCCATCAACAACATCATAACTGTAATTCAATCATCAAATAAATTTGCATCAACCAATCACTTTCTGAACCAACCACAATCGAATCAATCAATCACTTTGACAACCCATCAATCTGATCATTCAGAATACTATCACCAGAATACAGTAATCAGAACCAAAACCAGAACCCAGAATTCTATAACAGTAAAGAGAAACAACTGAAACATATTTTATAAGGTATATGCTACTTCCATGTGTTGAACTTGTGTGCATACGCATTTTTCTCAAAGCCAACCAGCGTATACATCTGCAAATATTAATTCATAATTCTGCAGCTATTCCAGACTTCAGTTGTACCCAAATCATAGTATTTATAGAACAACACATGCGTCAGTATCTAGATCTAGATCCCTGGTTCAAATCAAGCACAACACCATAAGACAATAACCTACATACTAGATCTCACATTTCATCAGATATTCGATATTTACACCCCTTGGCCTAATGATCTTCTCCTCCTTTTATAGTTTTAGGCCTTTCTCAATACCATGGACCAAAACCACTTAGGACCAATACCTTGGACCAAATTCCTAGGGTCAATACCTTAGACCAGATATCTTGGACCAATACCATGGACCAAATACTTCGGACCAAAAACTTAGTTTTCCAAGGTATACGCGCTTTTCCTTCTGTGAAAGTGTGTGTACGTATATGCTACTTGTGGTCAGTGAACCTGTGCGTATACGTAGCTTGGTCAAGGTGCACCTGCTTATACCTCTCTTTCATCATTTTGTGAAGATTGATCTGTAATTCTTTGTTGTTAAGCTTCTATACTATGATATTTCATTTGAGTGAGTTGCCATCAAGGACAATACCTATATCATAATGCCAACAATCTCCCCCTTTGGACTTGATGGCAACAACAACACCAAGTCACTCTCCCCCTTTGACATCAAGAGCAAAGGGTCATGCTCCCCCTGAATACATGTTGAATTATCCGATATGTTGAAGTGTACTGATTGAGCTCCCATGATTGAGTCCATGCTCCTCGTGAGCACAAGCAAAGTCTGCAAAAAGATTTTCTAAAAGAATAGCATGACTATATACAGACCTTCCTATCACCAATGACTCATACATACATCCATATCCCAACCAAGTGGGGATATACCAATTGTTTACACATTACAAAAACAAGAAACATTACATCATCCATCCCATACATAATGGGGTTAAAAATTAGGTTGTTTCATGACCTTTAAATTAAATGATATGCATGACATATATAACAGAGACCAAATATCTAAGGCAAGACCATGATAGTGATCAACAACTATCATATTTCTGCACCATCAGCAACATCTGTCAACAGCATCTAGATCATCAACCTGTATATGTCCATCATTAGTTCCCAAAATATCATCAACTTGTGTCAAAGTATGTCGGCGTATATCAACTCATCCTCTTGATCTCATCAAGATCAACTTGCTTCATTCCCTTATCATAACCTTCCATGAATCAACTAAGCATATGTCATATCTCCAAGTGGTAGCACAAAATCATTCACATCATATCATATGTATGTGAAAACACCATAGACATGATTATCAAGAACTGCATGATCTTTCCACAAGAGCCTTCATGGTATCATCACTAGGGAACATCCCACATCATCAACCATGATAATCAACATATGTGAGTATCAACCTATCATCATAAAGTAAGAACTCATCATCATTGATTAGGTACCAAAGACTTCTAAAAATAATGCTAACAATGCTTTATTAGAAGCATAACATGTTCTCCCCCTGAACCTGTTCCACCTGTTCACTGTCATATATGATCACTGCATATGTCAGAAAGAGATATCAAAACATCATCATCAATCAGATATACATCAAGTTATCAACAACTTTATGAGGACCATTATATTTCCACATGTTATCAGCAGATTGTAACCATCATCAAATAGAGCAGATAATTGATAGAACCATAGCAGACCCCTTTTTTCTGAGTCTGGTCCACTGCTTTTCCTCAAACCCACATATATATGACTGTGCCCACAGAAACCCGCATATGTACGCAACTGCGCTTCATGAAACTCGTGTATAACAACCTTTCTCTGAAAAATAGGATTTAATAGCAGGATGATGCAACAACTACTCCCAGCTTTTGTCTGAGATATTCAAACGTATTTGTGGGCAGTGGTTTAGTGAATATATCAACAACTTGTTCTTTGGAGGGAACATACTCCAATTTGACCTTTTGTTCAAGCACTTGTTCATGTATAAAATGATATTTGATGGGTATGTGCTTAGTCTTGGAGTGCATGATTGGATTCTTTGAAATACTTATGGCAATTGTATTATCACATAGGATGGAGATGGGTGGAGTACATGTGATCTGAATGTCTTGCAAGGTTTGCATCATCTAAAGTAGTTGTGTGTAGCAAGATGCAACAACCATGTATTCTGCTTCAGTTGTAGATAATGTAATTGAAATTTTTTTCTTGATGAACCAAGACATTAACCTGGAACCCATATAGAATGCACCACCACTAGTGCTTTTTTTGTCATCAACACTTCCTGCCCAATCTGTATATGTATATGCATGAAGGGTAAGATCTGTGTCTCTAGGATACCATAAACTAAAGTTCTATGTTCCTTGAAGATATTTGAAAATCCTTTTGACTACCTAAAGGTGTGATTTCTTTGGATTTGCTTGGAATCTTCCAACTATTCCTATTGCATGCATGATGTCAGGTCAGGTACCTATTAGATAAAGCAGACTGCCAATCATGGATCTGTAAGTTGGTTGATGTACTGTTGTTGATTCATCATTTGAGTTGAGACTACATCCTATTACCATTGGGGTACATACTGGTTTAAAATATTCCATGCCGTACTTTTTCAAGATCTGTTTGAGATATTTGGTTTGTGAAAGAAAAATGCCATCTTTATTTTGTTGAACTTGTAGACCAAGAAAATAGGTAAGCTCACCAAGCAAGGACATTTCAAATTCTTACTGCATTACTGAAGAAAAATTCTGACTTATGGATTCTTCATTACTGCCAAAGATGATATCATCAACATAAACAACAATTATTAGCAATTTACCAGTGTCAATATTTGTATATAGATTGCTATTTGTTGAACCCTTTGAAAAACCCTGTTGGTGGAGATATTTGTCAAGACGGTAATACCAGGCCCTTGGAGCTTGTTTTAGACCATAAAGAGCCTTTCTGAGTCTGCATACAAGTTTTGCATGATTTCCAAGAATGAATCCTTCTGGTTGTTCAATGTGGACTTCTTCTTCTAAGTCTCCATTAAGGAAGGCAAATTTTACATTCATTTGGTATACTTTGAATTTCTGAAAACTAGAAAGAGCAAGAAACATCCTTATGGATTCAAGTCTAGCAACAAGTGAAACAGTTTCTTCAAAATCTATACCTTCTTGTTGAGCATATCCTTTACAAACAAATCTGGCCTTGTTTCTAATAACTTCTCCATTTTCGTTCAACTTGTTTTTTAATATCCATTTGGTTCCTATGATATTATTATCATGAGGTCTAGGAACTAATTCCCAAGTATCATTCTTTTCAGTTTGCTCAAGTTCTTCATTCATGGCCTTGACACAACATTCATATTTGCATGCTTCATTTACATTTTGAGGTTCGGTGGAAGATAGTAATGCTAGATAGCTCGAGGTTTCTGTAATAGTTCTTCTTGTCTGTACACCTGCCTCTTTTTCCCCTAAAATTTGAGTTTCTGGATGATTTTTTTGAACATACCTAGACAGAGTCTTTTCTTCTACCGTTATCTCTTCTTCTGGTGCTTCATTGGTTTCTTCTTCAGAATCAGTGTGATTTGATGTGGGAAAATAATATCCATCTTCTTCATTGTCATAATCTTTGGTTTTTATTTGTTTTGCATTTTTACATGCTTCATCAACCACAACATCAATACTTTCAATAATTTTCCCAAGTATTTTATTATAACATTTATATCCTTTACTTTGGGAAGAGTAACCAAGAAGAATACCTTCATCTGCTCTGGGTTCAAACTTACCAAGTTTTTCATCAGTCCTTTTGATGTAACATTTGCTTCCAAAAACTTTAAAGTATTTTACAATAGGTGTCTTACCATACCAAAGTTCATGTGGAGTTTGAGTGTTGTTTACCCGAACATTTTCTTGGTTGAGGATAGTGACGGCGGTGAATGCAGCTTCACCCCAGAAGGTTGTAAGAGTTCCAGATTCATCTAGCATAGCTTGAGCCATTTGTTGAACATTTCTGTTCATTCTTTCTACCACTCCATTTTGCTGAGGAGTCTTCGCGGTGGAGAACTACCTTTTTATTCCATGTTGTTCACAAAAGTCAAAGAATTCATCTGAGGTAAATTCTCCTCCTTGATCAAATCTGAGGCATTTGATTTTGCGATCTGATTCATTTTCAACCAAAGCTTTAAGGCTTTGAAATTTTAAAATGCTTCATATTTATGCTTTAGAAGACCTATCCAACATATTCTGGAAAAATCATCAATGAACAATATAAAGTATTCTTCTCCAGAAGGTGACTTTTTCCTTGATGGTACCTAGTTGACCCTTCTTTTTCAATGAAGTGAGATCTGGTTTGCTTATTGAATTGACATGGTTTTCATATTGTATTTTTAGGAATGCTAATATCTAGAAGATCACAAACGGCTTGGGATCTACATGCTTTTCTTATTTGAGAAATTTTTAGATGTCCCAATCTTCTGTGCCATAGCCAGTTTTCATCATTTTTGCTTAGCTAGCACTGTTGTTGTCCTCCCTTGGGTATGTATAAGTTGTTTGGAGTTCTTGTACCTTTGATCATGTTTTCTCCTGTATCAAGCTCACAAACAACACATCTGTTTGATCGAAACACCACTTCATTTCCTTGATCACAAATTTCACTGACACTCAGCAGGTTATGCTTTAGACCATCAACATACATAACATTCCTAGCTTTAACCTTTTCTTTCGAGAAAAAAGAGCCTTTACCTTTTATGACAGCAGGAGTGTCGTTTCCAAATGAGATATTCTTTTCCTTTTCTAAGGCATTATATGAGTGAAGTTTTTCGTTGTCACCTGTCATGTGTTTTGAGCATCCATTGTTGATGTACCACTAATTTTCTTGTCCTTCTACATACAAGGCTATACCACATCTTTCTGTTTGCGGTTCTTTCTTTCTCCATATTTTGGGATTTAATGGAGTTTGCTCCTTTTGAGATATTTGTTGAAATTTACTCCTACATTTAGATTCTTCATGGCCAAAGTTGTTACAGATTGAGCATTCCATTTCATTTTCAAGAAGAGAAAAATTATTGTAGGATTTTTTCTTGATCCCTGTCACATTCCTTTGATTTCATGCTTCTCTAGTCATGATGGTCTTGTAAGCAACATATTGAGCATCTTTGTGCCCAAAATTATGACATGAGAAACATTGACCATTAAAGAAGTTCCTGCGATTATCGAATCTATTGACCTGATGATTGTAGTTTCTATTGATATTCATCTTTGAAGCAAATTGAGTATGATTTACCTGAGGTTGGTTGTGGCTTTTGTTCATCCTTGAAGTAAATTGAACCTAATTTAATTGGTGATCTACTTTATGCCTTTGCTGACGATTGTCATATTGTTCACTCTTCTTTGTTGTATCAAGATAGCTTTTAGTGGAGGTTGACGACTTCTGTGATTGAGATTCTTCTTGAGTATATCTTAGACCTGTATTTATCAGAGGAGAAGACTGCACTTTGATAATTTCATTTAAGGTTTCCGATCCTTTAGCGAATCTAAGATTGAGAGCTTTTGTTTTCTCAAGATCTTTTCTTAGACCCACAATTTCACATTCTAGTTTTTCTCTTTTAGCAAGTTGGTATGTCAAGGTATCTATAATCATATTCTTTTCTTCTAAACAGATTTTGAGTTTAGATATTTCTTCATGAAGGTCATCTTCTTCTAAAGCATCCCAAAGATTATCATCTTCATAAGTCATTAGAAGTCTATAGTCATTACTATTTTCATCTTCATCACTATTTGATAAACCATCGCTATCTTCATGAGTATAGTAGCTCTTTTTACTTACATTTTGTTTTCTATTCCATTTTGCAGATTCCTTCCCTTTATCATATTTATCTTTATGACGACATTTGGTAGCATAATGACCGACTCTACCACATGCAAAAAATTTGAAAGGTAGTTTACCTCTAAATCTTCCGGAACCCGTTGAAGCTTCTTGACAAAGTTTACTTCATCTTCTTATTCTGAAATATGTCTTGATTCATTGAGTTCTTCCTTTCCTTTTTCTAAAGCTTTAAATGCAGCTTCTCTCATATCTGACGGGCCTCCTTTTCTCATCTCAAAGGCAATTAAGATTTTGTGAAGTTTTGTCATAGTGATAGTTTGTAGATCTTGTTTTTCTTCTATGTCAAATACGTTTGATTCATATTTAGCAGACACAGATCTTAAAACTTTCTCAACTAAGGTAACTTCCTTTATCTCTTCACCTAGATTCTTCATGCAATTAACAACCTCATCTATACGTAAGAAGCAACTAGCTATACTTTCATCATTGTGCATCTTAAGAGTTTCATATTGAATTCTGAGAGTTTGCAGTTTAGCATGATTTACCTGAGAGTCTCCTTCGTAGTTTAGAATGATTTTGTCCCATATTTCTTTAGCTGATTTGAGCTGCATAACTTCGACAAACTTTGATGGTGACAGACTTCCCAATAATGTATTGACAGCCCTGGCATTGGTTTTATATTGCTTTTTACCTGTTGTATCTGTAGGAATTGCTGATGGAAATGCATATCCTCCTTCCACGATTTCCCAAACGTATGTTCCAAGTGATTGTAGATAGGTTGTGGTTCTTATCTTCCAATAAACAAAATTTCTCCCATCTAAGATTGGCAGTTTGATGGATCCCATGCTTTCTTGATTACTCATGATGATGGATCTCCCTTCAAGCGATCAAGCTTCTTCTAAAGGGCCTGCTTTGATACCAATTGTTGGAAATAATACTAAGAGGCGGGGTGAATTAGTATTGTTAGATCAATAATTTAATTTTCCAAACATATTTGTATACGCTACTTCAGCTAAGTGAACTAGCGTGTATACACGACTGTACTTAAGCCAACCAACGTATATGTAAAGAAATTTGATTTACCCAATTTATTATGCATTGAAATTTAACCAGTATATCGGAAATTCATTAGATAGTGCAGTAAAAGCAAAATAAAGCATCACACATAAGAAACACACATGAACACCAAGATATAAGGTGGAAACCCAATGTGGGTGAAAACCACCTGCTGCTGTTGTCTCTGTCTTCTTTTAATAATAAGAAAATCTATTTACAATTTTGTACTGGTGCAGACTTATACCAGTATGCAGGCTTCTACCTGCAGGAGGTTACAACCTTCTCTCATTCTCTAGCTTCTCCTGGAAGGGAGCTACAACCCCCCAGCTCTTGTACTAGCTGATATGTCTACTAGTACATAGTCATCGACCTACAGAAGGCTATTACCTTCTCTCTTCCTTCAGGGGCCACGTTTCATAAATTTTCAGACTGGATCCATCAACAACATCATAACTATAATTCAATCATCAAATACATCTGCATCAACCAATCAATTTCTGAACCAACCACAACCAAATCAATCAATCTCTTTGACAACCCATCAATCTGATCATTCAAAATACTATCACCAGAATACAGTAACCTGAACCCAGAACTCTACAGCAGTAAATAGAAACAACTGAAACATATTTTATAAGTTATAAACTACTTCCATGTGTCGAAACTGCATGTATACACATTTTTCTCAAAACCAACCAGTGTATACATTTGCAAATATTAATTCATAATTCTGCAGCTATTCCAGACTTCAATTATACCCAGATCGTAGTATTTACAGAACAACACATGCGTCAATATCTATATCTAGAATAAACATGATCAAACAATATAAAGATAGTTCATTTCAAGCCTTAATATCTCAATCCATCATTAGATATTATCCTCCATCAATCGCTAAAGTTCATCCCTAGTTCAAATTAAGCACAACACCATAAGCCAATAATCTGCATACTAGATCTCACACTTCATCAGATATTCGATACTTTCACCCCTTGGCCTAATGATCTTCTCCTCCTTTTATAGTTTTAGGCCTTTCTCAATACCATTAACCAAAACCACTTAGGACCAATACCTTGGACCAAATTCCTAGGCTCACTACCTCAGAACAGATACCTTGGACCGATACCATGGATCAAAATACCATGGACCAAATACTTCGAACCAGAAACTTAGTTTTCCAAGGTATACATGCTTTTCCTTTTGTGAAGGTGTGTTTTTATGCATACGCTACTTGTGGTCAGTGAACCTGCATGTATATGCAGCTTGGTCAAGGTGAACCTGTGTATACCTCTCTTTCTTCATTCTGTGAAGACTGATCTGTAATTCTTTGTTGTTAACTTGCTATATTGTGATCTTTCATCTAAGTGAGTTTCCATCAAGGACAATACCTGTATCATAATGCCAACAATTAACTCTCTTCATACAGATAATGGAAGATAATATACAATTAATGAATTTGAAAATTATCTATACCAACATGGGATTCAACATAAAACCACAGTTCCATATAATCCTCAGTAGAGTGGTGTAGTTGAAATAATGAGAAAAACTATCTTAAATATGGTTCATTCCATAAGGTTTTAGAAAAATGTAAAGTTGATGTTTTGGGATGATGTGGTTCTATTTGTAGTATATGTGAAAAATAGATATCCATCTCATGTTGTTAGAAATGTGGTTCTATGTGGATGGTGGTATAATTTCATTCCTTTGGTGATGCATCTCAAGGTCTTTGGTTCCGCCAGTTATGCCTTGATTCCTAAGGAGTAAAAAACAATACTTGATACAATGAGTTGGAAGTGCGTCTTCTTGGGATAATACTCAAATACCACCAAGTTATATCATCTTTATGTTGAGATAAAAAGAAGGTTATTCCTTCCAAAGGTATTTTTCTTGAATCTTCTAGGTTCAAAGATGAAATTGTTGAGTGGCAACTTCACAATCTAGATAGATTCACTCATGTAAATATTAATTTTATGATGAGATTCTACATCTTGAATTGGGATCTCTATCTTGTATTAATATTCTTAATCTCTTTTTGAAGCACCATTTCCTTCTCAAGAAATTCTAACCACTTTATTAAATAAAAAAAATCCTTTAGATAATGTGATTAAGAGGATTGAAAGGCTTAGCCTTGATGTATCATGATCTCAATTAGTGGAGCAATCTAGACCATATCATAGGGTCATAAAAGTGGCTCATCAATACACTTAAAAGTGTTAATCTTGATGAGGTAAAAAATGCAGGAACCAAAGGTTACACCAAACAAAATGGAGGTAATGTAGATAATTCAAATTTAGGTGGTGTAGATGATATTTATGTTTCATATTATTGTGAATTAAAATTATTTACTAAATTTGATCCAACTTCCTTTCAAGAATTTTCTTCTCACGATGAGTGGAAAGAAGCCACATGAAAGGAGCACGACAATTGCATTAGGAGTGGCCCATGGAAGTTGGTGGACCATCTATCCAAAACAAAAACAAATGGCTACAAGTGGGTCTACAAGAAAAGTATAAATTAAATGGCTCACTTGACAAATAAAAAGCATGGCTTGTGGCAAAAGAATCTGTAGAAAAAGAAGGCATTTCTTAAGATGAGACTTTCCCACAACAAAATGGGCTACCATTTGTAGCATATTTTCTTTTGTAGCACAAAATGGATGGAAAGTTCATCAAATGGATGTGAATGCTATTTTCTTAAATGGAAAGTTGAAAGAGAATGCTTTCATGTCTCAACTAGAAGGTTTCATGCAAACTTATTAAATCTGTATATGGACTAAAATAAGCACTGTGGACCTCATATGAAAAAATATTTTAAAATTGAATTTCAATAACTTTAACATAATGATGCAACACTATTTGTTAAGATAGTTTCAAAATTGTTGTATATATTGTAGTGTATGTAGATGATTTTTTGATAATATGGAACAAAAAAAATCTATATTCATCCATAAAAAAAAAGAATTGAAGAATGGTTTTAAGATAACAAGTTTAGGACATTTTCACTTATACTTGGACATTAAATTGACTCAAAATACAAAGTACATATTCATTTCCTAAAATTACATTGAAGAATTGTTGAACAATTTTGGCATAGATGAGTGTAAGCCTCTCATTATTCAAATGGAATAGAATTTAAAACACATATCAAAAGAAAGGAATGGATTTGAGGATGCAATTAAGTGCAAACAACTTGTGGGAAGTGTTATCTACCTTCCCACCACCAAACCAAATATTTCATTTGTTGTTGGGAACCTTTCTAGGTTCATGAAAAAGCCTTATGAAGAACATTGTTCTATTGTAAAAAAGGGTATTAAGATACTTTAAAGGAACTTGAGACTTTGGACTCAAGTATTCTAAGGTGAATGACTTCAACCTAATTAGATATTGATATTCAAACTTTGACAAGGATAAGGAAAATAGAGCATCAACTTTAGGCTATCTCATGAGTGTTGTATTAGTAGTCATATTTTTAATATCACACAAATAGTCGATTCCAAAAAAATTCCACAACAAAGAAAAAATATGAGGTAGTCGTAGAAGTAGTAAGGAGAATGTGTGGCTCAAAAAAGCACTTAAATATTTTCAAGAGAAACAAGTGAATTCTACTCCTTTCCTAGTTGACAATAATTGTTCAATCAAGTTGGTCAAGAATCCTAGATTTTATGATTTAACAACGCACATTAACACAAAGTACCATAATGTTCAGTATCACGTAGATGTTAGGACTATTCATTTGAGATATTGGTCCACAAATGAGCAAATTCTGAACATCTTTACCAAATCCTTAAAAGAGAAAAAATTTAAAAAGATGTATGGACTCATAAACACACATTCAAGTTAAATCTAGATATATTAAACACATAATCCTTGCATATTGTTACCTTTTTATAATTATTGTAAATAAGTTAGAAGCAGATGAAATGAAAAAATAAAACTTTTAAAAAAAGAAAAAGAAAAATAATTCTTATGGAATGTGAAATGAATAACACATCATTCTTTTATTATACATACATTATATATATTATATATATATTATTATTTATATATATATAAATATATATAATATATATATATATATATATATATATATATATATAGTATATATATATATATATATATATATATAATATCTTATATATATATATATATAATATATAATATAATATATATATATATATATAACACATAATCCTTCCATATTGTTACTTTTGTATAATTATTGTAAATAAGTTAGAGGTAGATGAAATGAAAAAATTAAACTTATAAAGAAAAAGAAAAAGATCCTTATGGAATGTGAAATGAATAACAAATTATTCTTGTGTGTGTATGCGTGTGTGTGTTTTGACTTAATAAAAAATCAATCAAATATAACTTATCCTTTATAATATAAGAGCAATCTAACAATCATAATAATATATAATAATTACTTATCAATAATATTAATGCCATAATCATCATATTCTATATAAATAATATATTGTAATTCATTTGTAAATTCCTGTAACATTACTTTTATAAGTCTTTTACCCATTTGGTCTTCCTTTTTTTACTAGGTTGGGCCTAGATTAGGGCTAATCCTTTTTTTGGTTGGAAGAGGATTGATCCACCCAAAATGGGATGCTTATCACCAAGATTGAGCGAGGCTTGGCCGAGCCTAGATGCCCCTTAGGAATTTTAGTTTCCCCAAAATGACTTCCATCCTTAACATCCTCTATAAGGTTTAAACCCCTACATTCCATTAATGCAATTCCTAAACGAAAATTATAATAATTAAAAGTACAAAAGAATATAGAATCAAAAAATTCATGTAAACTCTATTTCAAAACATATCTACAACAAAGTTTGTAAATCACACCTAAGATATCGTAAGAAATAAAGTCTTGTAAACTTTACCCCTACACAAATCTTCAATAAAGTTTGGAAACTGTATCAAAAATATCATACTAATAAAAGTGTTGTAAATTATGTCCCTACATAAATCTGCAACAAAGTCTTTTAAATTGTATCCCCAAAAAAATCTGCAACCATGAAGATAACTAGCATACCCTGAATCGGGGAAAAGAACACAGAACAAAATGTGAAGTGCATATATTGTAAAATATTGCTTTTTTCGTTTAACAACACTATTGTTATTCATCTTCTTTTTGTCTTTCTTGATATATATATATATATATATATATATATATATATATATATATATATATATATATATATATTATATATATATATATAATATATATATTATATATATATATATAATCGTGTAACAACAAAGTAATGATAGCATAAGTAGTGAAAAGAAGTGAAAAGATTTTTCTGTTGACATGGTTCAATGATGAAGCCCACATGTCTCTTCTGGTTAAATATCCAAGGAATCCTTACTTCAACATGCCTACACAATGTAAAAGATGCCGATCCCTCTGTTTGGCTAATTAAAAGAGAGGTATGGAAAACATGTCCATGATGAAAAATATTAAATTCATTTATATAAAAAGGTAGTGTCAATATATCAACAATGAAGAATATTGCATACATTTTTATGATATGGTAACATAGATAAATATGACAACACTCAACCACATGTCAAGCATGGCTAGTCACAATTGTAAATAGTCAATGCATATGTGTGAAAAGAAGACTAGGAGACATGCTTGCTAGAAAAATAAAAATTAACTAATAAAAACATTGAAATTGATAAAAATCGAGTCTATCCTAAACTTTGCTTCTCTCATAATGATGGCCTACCATGATTATATGAAAACAACTTTATATAAGTGAAATTTTGTTTCAACAAGTGTACCTAGTAATATTTATTATGAGAAATCCCATGAAAACATGAGTAAACATGAGTGGACATGTGATGGGAGGATGTGATGCCAAAGGTCGTGAAATACATGTTAATCACTAAATCAACATCAATTGGCATTTCTAATATCCCAAGGACTATTGTCATATAAGGAAATGAAGAGTCATTGTTATGCATAAAGGCACTTTGTTGCAATTCAATAAATAGAGTTTGGTAACTAATGGTTCATATGAGATCCATAGTTTAAAGTGCACAAGAGGGAATTACCTCAGCAATTTGTATTCATATATGAGACATTACTCCCAAGTTGATAAAATATCATATGGGCAAGAGACGACATGGGAAAAGTTTTTGATAGAGTGAGATGTGGAATGGTTGCAAGATTATAATTGATGTTGTCATACCATTAGGGTAATTTTGAGGTCTAAAATGGACCTCCTAAGAAAAATGTACAACCAAAATAAACTTTATAAGAACCAATAGGATTCACAGTGATGATGTCCACCATGGGAATGATTCACCATTTTTGGAGTAAAAAAGTAAAAAGATTAAAAAATAATAAAATAATAAAACTATTTTTCAACTCATATTTTCAACTTATCTCCTTAAGGTTGTACTCAAATTTCGAGTGGGAGTACACATTGGATGAAAAATTTAATTCCTCATCCAAGGAGTACCCATGTTGCAAACTTTTGATGGCCCATGTAGCAGGAAAAATGAATGAAAAAGCATGATTACAATCACGTTTTCCATGTATTTCTTATTTTTTGTGTAGTAGGGTCCATGGAAAGTATGAAACATGGAAACTCCTTGGATGAGGAATCAAATTCTACATCAAACGAGTGTTTCCGCTTGAAATTTGAGTAAACCCATAGGGATATAAGTTGAAAATACGAATTAAAAAATAGTTTTTCTTTTTTCCCTCTAAAAATTGATGATGTTATGTAATCTTATTTTATTATTTCCACTATTATTTTATAATTTCCTTAGGAGGCCCATTTTAGACCTCAAAATTACCTAATGCCTTTACCATGGGTCCATTTGACATTTATGTCTCAACAAACCTCTTCCACTAGTTTGGTTTTAAAGGGTAGGAATCTAGGGACTTCTTCTCAAAGTTCTCCATGAATAGTTTGGTAACAATTCGTGAGAGGGGTGACCCCATTGCAACTCTAGAAATATGCTCATAGTATTTACCCTATAAATAGAAAAATGTAAAGAAGAGATAGATCTCAACTAAGCTTGGTTGTTTCTGGATCAATAACTTCATTAAGAATTCATATGGCTTCATTTAAGGGAGTATTAGTAGAAAGGGACGTGGCATCAAAACTTATGAGGATGTTATTAGGTTCCACTTTTTCATTATTTATAAGTTTAACAAAATCACTAGAATAGTTTATTAAAGAGTTTGTGTTTCCAACAAGGGGTTTCAAAATCTTGAAAACATACTTTTCCATTTTGTACATGGGGGAGTCAATGGTATTCACTATTGGCCTAAGAGGGACTCCCTCCTTGTAAATCTTTGGGAAACCATAAATGCTAGGGGTAATTTTGTAGTTAGATGTCAACATCTTCTTCATCCTCTCAGCAATATTGGATTCATAAATAATGTTTTTAACCTCTTTTATGATCTTGGATATGGGGTTGCTTTTGTGTTTTTTATAGCTTCCACAATTTATGTGTTCATTCATCTTTAGAATGTAGCCTTCATTTTCCATAACTATAGTGGCACCAAAACAATTCCAATGGAGATCATCATTTGGGAAATAGAGTAGGGCATTTGATTCAGGGGATCATTTTAGTGCTCAAAGTTCAAAGTGTGTGACAAAGCTCAAAACCTATACGATTGGATAGATGTCAGTGATCTGAATCCAACGTAACTCGTTTCACTCAAAAACAATATTGTATGCTCTTGATACCATGTTCTGATCGAATTGCCAAAAAACTAAAATTTTAAAAGTTGGGTTGCAGGTACACCCAGTCAGTAGTCTATACGTTGACTAGGTAGGTGAGTGGGAAATTGACTGTGCACAATTCAATTCATTGGTTGGTTGACATGTGTCCTTTTGTGATAGGCTCAAAAATTATTTTTTTATTATATAATGGGTTGACTAGGTAATTGGAGGACCAATGGGGGAGGGCCACGTGGCCCAACCATAGGCAAGCCTCCCAAGGGTGGTCTAAAATTTTGTTATGGAGGCTGAGAATTCATAAGATTCAAACCCGCGACCTAGCACCATGCAACACAAGGCCTAACCAACATGCCATCGCATAAGTCTTAACATATATGGTAAATGGGTTATATTTAAAGCTTATGGTGGGCATGTTTGTGGAAGGGCCAGGCTAAGCCTTAGCATTAGGTCCCTATAATACTAGTGATTCCCCCTTTACTATTGTCATTTTAGCCCTTATTGTTATTGTTATGCCCCTATTGTCACCATATTATAATTATTGTGCCCCATAGAAGGCCACTATTGTTATTCTTGTGCCCTTATATTATTATTGTTATGTCGGCTTTGATTATATTGTGACCCCTTAGAATCCTATATATAGAAAAGATGTTTTATCATTTGTATCATCCAATAATTATTCATTTGTGTAATGTAAAGGAGTTTTCTCCCTTGAAGAGGCTAATTTTCAAGTCGTTGATCTATCTTTTCTTCTATTTTGTGAGTTTGTTGCATAACAATTAGTATCAGAGCTCTGGATTCTAGGGTTTTGTTGCTTCAAACAGGTCAAACCCATTTGAGACGAAATCTTGATGAACCGTGGGTATGAATTTCATATTTTGTCTCACTATATTTTCAGAAATATGATCCAAGGAAGTTATGGTTTTGCAAGCTCCCGAATTATATCTCAAATAGGTTATCTGGGGAAATCAACATAACTTTCGCTCTGAGCATCAGATTGAAATTTTGTAACAAGTTGCAGAAAGAGGAAAACATGTAGTTTTCTTTATATCAGTTTCAAGACCTAAGTTCAAAACAATGACACATGGCACTTCGTACAAGTTCACTCTAGTGAACCAGCCTATAATCAGGTCATCGTGGGAGATTTGTCATAACTCTTCCTTGGAGAATCCAATATTGATCCGAATTGTGGGGTTAGAAAGAGGATGCAGAAGGATACCTCAGGATGAAATTTCAGACCTTTGAGATCCACAATTACAGAGATACAATAGATTCAATATCGAGCTCCTACAAAGTGGAAAAATGAATGTAGTTTTTTTTTAATTTTCCATAAGTTTGGTTTGAAAAATTAGTTTGAAGGAGTTCAAAGGGCATAGTGAAGCATAATTATCATTAATTGATGTGCCGAAGAAATAAAATGGAAAAACCTAGTAAGAAAGCTAAAATCTCTAGCATGAATCATGAAGAAGAGGAAGAAATGCAACATGATATATCAAAATTACAAGACCAAGTGCCAACAAAATTCACTCTCACAAAAAGTAACCGAAGCTAAGATGGATGGTTTAAAGAAAGGTGTGGAAGCTAATATAGATGGTTTAAAGAAAGGTGTGGGAGCTAATATGGATGGTTTAAACAAATATGTGGAACCTAATATGGATGGTTTAGAAGTAAACATTGAAGATTTGAAGAAAGACATGGAAGGTTTGAAACGAGGGTCGACAAAGTTGCTACAAGAAGCTTCCTAATGGCGAAAAGGTATTAGAGGAAACTCATAATGAGAAAAAAAGAAATGTTAGTTATTCATGATTTCATAAATTCTAACGTTGGATTGAAGACACACCATGTTCCAAAGATCGATATGAGGAAGTTTGATGGCAAGGATCCCGTAACATGGATACTACAGATGGAGCAATATTTCAATCTCCATAATGTTCAAAACACACAAAAGGTATGCATTGCAACTTTATATTTGGAACCAAATCAATCTGTATGGTATCAATGGCTTTTCTCTCATAAACAAATTGTCACTTGGGCAATTTTTACGGAAGAAATGATAACACATTATGAGGATACAAAAAGCAACACCTTTTTTAGCCAATTGATAAATCTAAAACAAAAGGGTTCAATGATGGAGCACATTGAGGAATTCCAAAAATTGAATATAAAGGTAAAAGACATTCCAGAGGAGCATAGGATTGATGTGTTCATAGGGACCTTAAAGGATAACATCCAACATGAGTTTCACCTTTGGGAACTTGATTCATTAGAGAAGGCATTCAGGTTGGCAAGAAAAATGGAAAGAAAAATTATGGCAACAAGGAAGCCTACCACTCACAACTATAAAGATGGAAGTGTTGTTACCCCTAGCTTTCCACAGCTTACAAGGTTGAAACCATAACAATTGGAAGAAAAAAGAACAAAAGGGCTTTGTTACATATATTGTGAGGAGGAGGAAGAAAAGGAACAAGAAACGTCAAAAGAAGAGGATATACACTAGGAACAAACCCTAGAGAAAGAAGAAATGAATCTGACCATAGCTTGTAATGCATTGGCCAGAATTACCATTCCTCAAACTATCAAGATAGAAGGACATATCAAGAAGAAAAAGGTAATAGTGTTGATTGATTTGGGTAGTACCCATAATTTTATTCATTGTAAGATAGCCAAGGAATTGAATTGCTTCCTATATCCAGCACTAGAGTGTCAAGTGATGCTTGCAAGTGGAGGAATCATAAATTGCTCTGGAAAGTGCCATAATATAAAGCTATCCATGGGAGAGTATGTATTGAATAGCCCAATGCTTTCCATTCCAAAGGGTGGTGTTGATGTTGTACTAAGTGTCCAATGGCTACAATCTTTGGGTACGATAGATTTTAATTTTCAAGAAATTTTCATGAATTTTTCTTTAGAAGGAAAGGAATTTGAATTAAGGGGTACAGAATGACAAATATTCTAAAGAAATAACAATGACACGTAATTGCACAATTATGTTCGCTAGAGGTTCCCACATCGAAATCATCTATTTCTCTAGATCTCCAAAAAGTCTTGGACAATCATTACAAAGTATTTGAGACTCCCAAAGGCCTCCCACCTATTCATGATCATGATCATTCTATTCATCTGATTCCAATAAGTGTTCCTCCAAACATCAGGCCTTACAGATATCCCTATGCCCAAAAGAGTGAAATTGAATGTATGGTTGTAGAAATGCTAGAGGATGGTATAACTCAACCTAGTCAAAGTTCTTTCTCTGCTCCAGTAGTATTGGTGCACAAGAAGGATGGATTATGGTGCATAAGTCCAAATTATAGGGAGCTCAACAAGATCACTATTAAAGATAAATTTCTCATTCATGTCATTCATGGATTACTGGATGAATCGCATGGATCAATTTACTTCACCAAGTTGCATCTTCATTCAGGATATCATCAAATTAGAATGAAGACTGAAGACATTCTGAAAGTAGCATTTAGAACTCATGAGGGTCATTATGAATTTTTGGTCATGCCTTTTGGCCTTACCAATGCACTTTCTACATTTCAAGGTTTGATGAATTCCATTTTTAAACCCTTCCTTAGAAAATGTGTGTTAGTATGTTTTGATGATATACTAATCTACAACAAGTCTTGGAAGGATCATGTTCAACATGTTGACACGGTGCTCAAAATATTGGAGGAGAAACAATTATATGCAAAAAGCTCCAAATTTTTCTTTGGAGTATAAGAGGTGGAATATCTGGATCATATTGTATCTCATGAAGGTGTTAAGGTAGACCTTAGAAAAATTAAATCCATTAAGGAATGGAAAAGCCCCACATCCATAAAGCATCTGCGAGGATTTCTCAAGTTGACAGGGTATTATCACAAGTTTGTTAAGAGTTATGGGAGAATAGCAGCACCTCTAACAACATTATTGAAGAAAGTTGCATTTTCAGGGACTCCAGAAGCGATGAAGGCCTTTGAACATCTTAAAAAGGAAATGTGCCAAGCACTGTCTTAACTACGCAGGACTTCACAAAAACCTTTATTGTGGAATGTGATGCCTCAAGAGATAGAATTGGTGTTGTTTTAATGCAATAAGAAATACCCATTGCTTTCGAAATTCGTCCAATCAAAGGAAAGTATTTACACAAAGCTATTTATGAGAAGGAAATGTTAGCAATGCTAAAAGCACTTAAGAAATGGAGACCCTACCTAATGGGAAGACACTTCAAGCAAAAAATAGATCATGATAGTCTTAAATACTTTTTAGAACAAAGATTATCTTCAGAAGAGTAGCAAAAATGGGTCACAAAGATGTTGGGTTATGACTTTGAAATCATCTACAAAAGGGGAAGCAAAATGTTGTGGCAGATGCACTCTCAAGAAAGGATGAGGATGTGGAAGCATTGCTTTACGCCATTTCTATTATCCAACCAATTTGGATAAACGAAGCAAGGGATGAATGGAAGAATGACGAAGAAATGTGGGAACTCATTCAAAATTTACAACAAGAACCTAGTACATATGATACATTTCGTTGGAAAAATGATTCGTTATGATAAAAATATCGCTTATACCTATGTAAGAATTCCCAACTCAAAAAAAAGATTTTTATGGAATTGCACACCTCTCTCTTAGAAGGGCACTCAGGATTTTTAAAAACTTACCACAGGGTTAAGAAGAATTTTTTTTTGGGATGTCCTTAAATCTTATATTCAAAAGTTTGTGGTGGAATGTTTGGTTTTCCAACAAAATAAAGTTGAAACAATTAAGACCCCATGTCTATTACAACCTTTATGCATTCCAAGCCAACGTTGGTAGGAGGTTTCAATGGATTTTATCATAGGTTTACCCAAGTCCGAAGGAAACAATGTCATCATCGTGGTAGTTGACATACTTACCAAGTATGCACACTTTTGTGCATTATCCCATCCATTTAAAGCCAATACAATTTCTACTGCATTTATGGAAGCAATTCAAAAGCTACATGGAAACCCAACAATTATTGTAAGCGACAGAGATCCCGTTTTCACTAGAAATTTTTTGACATAATTATTTTCTTGTATTGGTACTTATTAGGTCATAGCTCATCTTATCATCCTCAATATGATGGGAAAACTAAGATAATAAACAAATGTTTAAAAGGATATCTTCATTTCTTTGTATCTGATAAACATACACAATTGGTCAAATGGTTGCCTCTGGCTGAATGGTGGTATAACACTTCCTTCCATACTACAGCAAAAATGACCCCATTTATGGCACTTTATGGATATCATCCACCATCCATCACATCAAATTTAAGAGAAAAATCTAAGGTTCAAGTAGTGGAAGATCAAATCGAACATCAACAACAAGCTCTCCAACTCTTAAAGGATAAGCTCACTTTGGCGCATAATAGAATGAAACAACAGGCATATCAACATCTTAGCAAAAGAAGTTTTGATGTAGGTGATTGGGTATTTCTATGGCTACAACCATATAAAAAATTTCCCTCAAGAAAGATAAGAAGGAAAATAAATTATCACCAAAGTATTATGGTCCATACAAGGTGTTACAAAAGATTGGTACTATGGCATACAAATTGGAGCTTCCTGCAGCTTCCCGAGTGCACACAGTTTTCCATGTTTCATGCTTAAAGAAGGTTATAGCTGACAAGCTCCTAGTTCAAACAATATTTCCAGAACTTGACGAGGAAGGAAAAATCATATTGGAACCTGAAGCAGTCACATAAACAAGAACTCAATAGCTACGAAATCGATCAATTTTAGAGTATCTCATCAAGTGGAAGAACTTACCCACTGAAGATTCCACATGGGAGGATGAGAAATTTATACAAAAGAATCCGGAACTACTCAAGCATTGAGGACAACATTTTTTTGAAGGAGAGGAGCATGTTAGGTCCCGATAATACTAGTGATTCCCCCATTACTATTACCACTATAGCCATTATTGTTATTGTTGTGCCCCTATTGTCCCTGTATTGTTATTATTATGCCCCATAGAAGCCCACTATTGTTATTGTTGTGCCCCTATATTATTATTGTTATGTTGGCTTTGATTATATTGTGACCCCTTAGACTCCTATATATAGAAAGGAGGTTTTTTCATTTGTATCATCCAAGAATTATTCATTTGTGTAATGTAAAGGAGGTTTCCCCCTTGAAGAGGCTAATTTTGAAGTCGTTGATCTATCTTTTCTTCTATTTTTTGAGTTGGTCGCATAACACTTAGCCCTTGGCCACACCTCACACCCACAAGACCATGGTGGAGGGGCGTAGGGCTAGGGCTTAGCCTAGCCCATAGGTCTCGGCACCCACATAAAACCTAACACCATAGCCAAAGCCCAAAAACGGAGGCAGAAAGATTAGGGTGCCAACCCCAGGTCACAAGGGACCGACATAAGACCATGCACGGAGTGAAGGAAAAGGGGCCAGCCCTGAGGTCATATAATGCCCAAGAAACCAAGTTCATGAAGGTGTAAGGGGACCAGCCCCTAGCCACATGTGCTCCCATGAGACCATGCCGCAACAAAAAAGGGGAGTGACTTTAGCCCATAACTCTGAATAAAGGCCTACAACTCGGTCCTATGCGCAACCACATGACCAAAATTTTTGGAACTTGGTGCTAATGGGCAGTTTGGGGTGCTCAGGCTAGGTTTGGGTTGAATTGGAGGATGGTTGGATACGAAATTTGGGAAAAGCTTGTACCGAGCATAACTTTCTCAATTTTTGGCCAAATAAGCTGCATAATGAACCTAGATGGGGGTTTTTGATAGTTTGGGATCTACTGGAGACATTTGTTTTGCATTCTAAGCAATGAAAATTCATGTAAATACATATTTTTTAGCATAATGAAAGAGGCCCTACATTGGAAGCTGGACCAGGAGATGTAGCCCAGGAGAGAGGTGAACTCCTTTATCATGTTTTGTTGTTATGAGTTTTGGAATGGTTTATTGTCTTTGTTTGGCTATTAATTGTGTTTAAAACTCACTTTTTTATGTGTTTAGTAACTTGATCCATTACCCAAAACACATATAAAATTTCACTTGCAATTTGTATATCACCTTCGGTTTTCAATTACAGATCAGCATTCAAAACCTTTGTTTGGACGAAAGATGAGAGATAAGAAAAGAATGTGCCCTCATAATGAATAAATCTAAACCACCAAGAATAAACTTAAATAAATGTGAACAACTAGCACTTAAAGACCTTTGATACGATGATAAGATTGTGGTCCTATAGGTAGATAATGTTGGGGATGACCCCAAAAAACATTCAAGTGGTGAGCATCCTTTGCAACATAGAGGAGGGAATTCAAAACCTTTATTAATGGATGACAAAGAAGCGATAGGACAAAAATGTGCTCTCATAATGAATAAAGATAAACCACCAAGAAGAAATTTAAATAAAGGCAAACAATTTAAATGACCAACTTCTCTTTGCTTGAGCACAATGGGATGAGATATTTTGTTCTTCAACTTTCCTACTATACTTGGATTATACCTTCATCACATGTGGGACAATTTCTTTGGGCGAAAAGTAGTGAGGGGATTACATTCGACGACGAGGACTCGAGGCCTGGCATAAATTGTGGGTTTCCTCTCTAGTATGGTTGACAATTGTTTTCCATGGCCATACCCTAGCATGCATCAAAATTTTAGGAGAATTAACTTTAGGGTTAAGGGTTCTCCAACTCACGCATTGGGTGTTGAGCGATGATGAAGGGAAAAGCCTAAGGAAATCAATGGAGGCATCACCTAGGGTATTGATAATAACCATGATGACAAACATTACAAGGGTAGGAGATCTCTGTCTTCAACTAGCTCTCACAATTACACGAGTTCAAATTTGGTGGGTCATTCAACATTGGGTATTTCTCTCTATGTCCAATTATTTTGGTTTTGACAACTTCTTCATTGGTTTTTCTTATGTTTGGTGGGTGTTGGAATGTAATTCTCTAAGCTCAATGGGGGTGATTTGTGGTTTGGATGTTGTTTCCTCCCAATGATTATTGGAACCTGTCATGAGTATTTTATCTACCCCCGATAAGTTGTTTTCCATTATAAGTTGTCGCATATCTCTCTAGCAATCCGAGCCTCCTTGGGTTTCATTTTTATTTGATTTTCACATATCCTCAAGTTTATCAGTGTTTTGGGTGATAATTATCATAACCCTTAGTTATTCGATGTAGTATCCCTAAAAAGAAAATGTGCAACCGCTAGGGGTCTAGGGGCAAGGGTCCTTAAGGCCAATTGCAAGCTTGAGACCAAGCCCAAGATTCGTAGCCATTTTCCACTCTACCAATCCTCGATAAATTCAATGTGAAATTTTTCAACATGAATCCTTGACCACTAGTGACCAACAAGCCTACTCTGACTCAAAAATTCAAGCTAAAGTAGCGAATTGGGTCCCTGATCATGGACACACGAGGGGAAGATGGAGCTAATACTTGAACTCCATCACCCTTCATTAGCAAATGAAGATACTCTTGGGCAGGGTCGTGAAGGAAAATCATGAAGATCACAATGATCTAATCTCTTCTATAAATGAAATCAAGCATGTGTAACACTACCAATGCTCATATCTTGTTAGTTTGGATGCTCATCTTGCTCACCTAAACATCCATCTACAATGTTATATGAAGCCACTTCCACCAACTAGAACCAATGCTCAAGATCTAGCCCCTGTTACCTCATATGACTCTTGATGTTATGTTTAGCCACTTGGAAGTTGTCTTTTACTTTCTGTAGTCTAGTCTATCTCAGTTGTCATAAACTTCATAGTGATAGTTGTTATCATTTTGCATTATTTGAACTTTTGTTCATGGTCTACAAAATAGATTTCCTTAAGGGAGACTGTGACTAGACATAGCGCAGACATTGATATCTTTTGTTGTTGTATGACACATTTTGAGGCAATGCAATTTAAATTCACAAAATAAATAATAATAATAATCTAAAATAAATGTATAATTTAGTTAATTTTTATGTTTTTTTTGGCAATATAAGATATATCATGAAGTAAGTGTTTTAATTCCTATCATAAATTAATGCCTATTTATATTTACTAACCATTTAATTTATATGGTTTCCCTAATTATGATCTATAAATATTTATCTACTTATCAAGATATTGTAACATGGTAACACTTAAATGTGAAAACTTTTATTAAAATTCAAATTGATTTATCATGATAAAATTCAAAATTTAAAACCAATATTATACTATAAATCAATGTTATGTTAAATATTAAAAAAATAAAATTTCCCTATATAAGAAAGTCTCTTACCAGTTGTGCTTGTTGTAAAGTCTCTTACGAGCTGTGCTTGGTGTAAGTCTTCAAAAATATCATGTTAATATTCATAAAACACAATGATGATACATTGTGCAATATTTGATGTAATTGTTTATTGATTTGATAAAGAGTGATGTTGCAAAAATAAGAACTACACAAAGTTGTCGCTGGTGGTTTGACAATGTGTCTAACTTTTCATCGTTTAATGAAAAGCATTATGTTTTACATGAGCATTTTCCCTGTATACATAGTGATTAATGCTTTTAGTTGCAATGGGTCATATTGCATTCTATTATTGTGGCATACATCCTAAGGATTTGGAAAATTTCTTTATCTATATATGTTTTCCCTGCTCCTCCACCTAGCATCTTCTATTATTGTGGCATACATCCTAAGGATTTGGAAAATTTCTTTATCTATATATGTTTTCCCTACTCCTCCACCTAGCATCTTCTATTAGAGTAAATGGATGGCTCATTTAGCCTAAAATTTTTCTTATCAATATTTCGATTGCTAATGTTGCTGGTTCTATGTTTAATTGTCATTTAACGTTGCAATAGTCTATGTTTTCTAGTATATGGGTTTGTGTGGCAACTTCACAAGGCCTCATGCATAGTAGCTTATGTTCTTTAAAAATATTATAAATTGGTTTCCAAGTCTTGTTTTTCATATTGCTAATTTATGTTTTTAATATTTTTTTACTTTATGCTCAAATTTTTATGCACCAAGTTTTTTTTAAGTGTTCACTTTTTGTTTCTATTACATTCATTTTGTTATTACATTCATTTTGTTATTTTGTTTTATAGTTTATTTTAATGTGACATAAATAATTTGCAAAATGAGTATTGTTATTTGATTATATTCTTATTTATTTAATAAATATAACATCAATTTTTCTCTAGAAATATTGTTGTGTCTATTATATTTTAGATATCTACTTTTTTTTTCTATTTTTATTTTTTTTATAAAACTAAATACAAACTATGCAAGGCATGTTCATCAATATTATTGGACATAAAATATAATATTCATGGTTAACGAGCACATTATGTCTTTAGATTCATCTAACTCACATTACATGTCTTCCCCTTTTTTTTTAAGAATAAATGCATATTGCTTCGTAGGAGAGGCATTAGTGATAATACATAGTTAGGCATAATGACATTATACACGTTGAAAATAACTAGCTTGCCAATAAGCAGTAAAGGTGCAGTGGTTGTATATTCCTATTGTTGGATTTTGGCAAGCCAGTTATCCAACGGTGGCCATATAGTATATACAACCCCAAGCATTTACTGCCCATAGATTGCCAATAGGCAGTAAATGTGCAGTGGTTGTATATTCCTACTATTGGATTTTGGCAAGCCAATTATCCAACGGTGGGCATATACAACCCCCACGCATTTACTACCCATTGACAAGACAATTATTTGTTGCTCAACTTGTTTTGCACACATTTGTTGCATGTTTAATAATGCCTTTCCAAGAGCACTAACGACATTCATGATATTGGGTTTTGTTTATTCATGGTTGTGTTGTAGGTTCATAAATGTCGATGTTAGTGTTTTATCTTCATTTGGCATATATGAATTAACTGCATAAGAGTTAGTATAAATTGAAAGTTGTTGTTTGCAATTCAATTATTGGAATGTGAAATGTGAAATTTTTTGTCCATGTGTCACATGTTTTTCTTTCAAGTAATATTGGGGTTCAATTTAGGGTACATTGTACAATGTGAATTTACTCATCATTTATCAATCTGAGGTTGTTTTGAAAGCTATCAAATCAATCAATTTCATCATACCTAGCATCCCTTACTATGTCAAAATATCTTTGCACTTACACGTTTCGTCATACCTAGCATCCCTGATTATGTCAAAATATCTTTGCACTTTCTTTTGTTATAATTGTTGTCGAATTGAAGAGGTTCAATTATTTTGATCATTTTCAATGGTGGAATTGAAAAAGTTGAATTTGCAATTGGTATTTTTATGTTTCTTGCAACTTTTTGTATGATGATGATGTTGGAGTGTTTAAGTTCATCTATAAGGAGTGATCAATGGACAAGTATCTATTTACAAATATTTTAATGTTTTGTTTCTATCTTTACCATAAACTAGTGTGGATTTTATCCATATTAAACGATGCTCATGTCACTTCCTCTATTTTTTAATCTATGAAATAAAAGTAGCCCATAATCTCTGTAGAGTATTTGTGGTCACGAGAGATTAAGTGTCACAAGGCATTCATTGCGATGAGAGGTGTTCTCCAACCTAATATAGAAGAGATGTTGTAATGCCTTGCTATGTTATTTTATGTAAACATTTTGACCCAATCAAATAAAAATAATAAATAATGAAAATAAAAGTAAAAACCAACTTAGTAGGGAAGAAATGTTCTAATGTAATGTTACATTATATAAACATTATGACTTGGTCAAATAAAAATAAATATAAATAAAATAAATTGATATAAAACCAACTTACATGTGATCAAATGTTTCTAGGTATAAATCTTATCTCAAATTTTACACTTAAAAACAATTTTCACCTAGAAGAATTTAATCCCTCTCAATACTTGATAAATTAATCATAATTCTAGAATAATCTACGCAATTCTCAACACCATTTCTAACTAATGAGTGATCCAATTCATCTTCACGTGTTCTTATTGTGTTTCCACACTCAGTGGACAAAAGGGTAAGATATTGTAGAGTACCGCTTTGAGGGTGGAGGTACTGGGCCGACGATAATACGAACTCGTGACAACGCTTAGGAGCATCACATTACCAACCAGACACTCAGTGGCGTGGGAGTCGTTGTATAATTTTGTTTAATTAAGAAATGCAAGAGTTGAGACAAAGGTTTGAAATACATTAGGTGGGTCCCAGGTTCACTTAACCCATAAACCTAATTCCACGGGAAATAGTTGAATAATTAATGAAAGTGGCTCTAAAAATTCCGACACCGCAGATAGAAAATGATGAAATCCACAGAAAAGTGATTTGTAATAAAATAAATTGTATATCAATTACATATATGATAACAATAATTTAATTGTAAGGCAATAATTTAATGGTAACGTTTTTTTTGTTTTTTTTAATTCGGATTTATATAT
>APFE030614823.1:9775-26845 GCA_000404065.3 Pinus taeda
ATTTTTATAAACTTACATTAATATTAATATAATTAAT
Organism: Pinus taeda; assembly: GCA_000404065.3. Taxonomy (NCBI): domain Eukaryota; kingdom Viridiplantae; phylum Streptophyta; class Pinopsida; order Pinales; family Pinaceae; genus Pinus; species Pinus taeda. The sequence continues at coordinate 9,813 of APFE030614823.1, forward strand.
TTAAATTATTTTAAATATGTAACATCCTTAGTGACCTCACATAAAAATGCAGGGAGTTAGAATTTTTTTACACAAATTACCCACAGGTAATTATCCTCACTATTCCAGATCCTCATTAACCATTAGATATAATGTTCATCAATACATAGAGTAACTATAAACTTACATTAATATTAATATAATTAATAAATTACTTTAAACATGTAATATCCCTAGTGACCTCACATGAAAATGCAGGGAGTTAGAATTTTTTTACACAAATTACCCATAGGTAATTATCCTCACTATTCCAGATCCTCATTAACCATTAGATATAATGTTCATCAATACATAGAGTAACTTTCAGTAGAAGAGCAGTAAGTTGTGTAACCATTAACAACCATTGTTGTAGTATATAGAGTAACTTTCAGTAGAAGAGTAGTAAGTTGTGTAACCATTAACAACCATTGTTGTTGTATATTAACATAAATTGTATGAGTTAGAAAAATTTTACACAAATTACTCATAGATAATTATTCCATATCCTCATTAACCATTAGATAGATGTTCATCAGTACATTGAGTAACTTTTAGTAGAAGAGTAGTAAGTTGTGTAACCATTAACAACCATTGTTGTAGTATATTAATATAAACTGTATGATGAACCTTGCGTCCATTTCATGATTCCCTTAACCATATTATTTAATCACATACTGGACATTATGCACATCACATCAACATCATCAAACTGACACAGTAATCAATCACACCATTGAACACCGATATACCATGGAAACCCCGCAAGGTGAAAACCAACAAACGTTTAATTTTATTAAACGCTCGTGAGGGTGTTCACCCCTCACTCAATGGCTTATAATGGAGTCCATTCCTTAACCATTGTCATAAAATATTACAATGAAATGTCATTTAAATATAAATTATCTAGCTAAAATCTATTACAATCTTCATTATATCATTTACCCACAAATATTCAGTCTTTATATCTTTGTGACCTCATTGTTCCATCAATGGACCATCCTGTAGCTCACACTCATTTGCATGGACCAATAATTCTTTACCTACCACCATGTTAAACATAATCTATCATTTGCACAAGTCACCATCCTTTCCTGTCATTGTTATCGTCAATAAGTTTTGGTAACATGATTAGATAGAGTATTAATCAATCAATAATTAGCCTTTAAAAGCGATCCTTTAACATCTATTCATGTGCATACATGAGATGTAAATAAAATATCACAACATGCTTCTTCTAACAACATTGTACATGTATAAACCGATAATTATAAAGCATGTCAAAATAATTACCACATTACTATGATCATTCTCACACCAGCACATGTTCATATCCAAAGGAAACCACCGTAACCATTCATCTCATTTAAAGGATACTAGCAACTTATATTTGCTTTTCGTGCATGTAATTAGATAAAAACTTATTCAAAGAGAGCTAGCCCCTTAGCTTTTCTTAGTGCATGTAACTAAGTAATCTTTCCAATACAATATATATTATTATAAACATAAAAATACATGCCCCCTTCTAAGGGAAGGCTAACATGATAGACATCATCATTGTGCAAGCAAATGGAAGTCCATTTCCGAAATTCCCAAGATAGAGCTATTTACAAAATCTATTGTATGCAAAGACATGCATTTCTCTAAACCAAAACTATTGTGTTAGTCATTATTTCTTGCAGGCGGATATATGTATCTTACAAAGGAAAGCTAGTGCATTTATTGCAAGTAATTACTTGTTTTACTTTCCAAGATCTAACATAATGCTTATTATTTTATGCACACAAATCCATGTTTATCTTTAAAAGATCTAACACAATAGCTCTACAATCCATGTTTCTCTTTTATTTTTTCACCACCCATGAAAATATTTCACAACTACCCTATTTAATCTATATTCACTTCCAAGAAAATAACTTGGATTTGTTATTATTTCATACACGAGTACGAAATCCATTTTTAAGAAAAGAGCAAGCCTCCATCTTTTCTTACATAAAAAGAATATGCAATTTTATATATAGACACACAAGGTTGCTTATTTTTTAATGATGCAATTATATAATAACAATCTTTATCTATATGATAGTGGAGTTTTACGAAAAGAGGCTTCTTACCATTGAAGTGCAGATCAAAAAGACAAAATTACTTTTGGGTAATGCTGCTATCATTGGTGAGGTGGAGATTTCGCGAGAGAGCCGAAGCGACTAGGGTTACAGTAGATAGCAAAGTTCGTTTCTAATGGAGAGTGGCAAGGGAGGGAGCTCGACTCCCTCCTACAAAGACGCGGTGGCCAGCAGAGGAAAATCATTAATTGGGAACAGTAAAGGCTATCCGGATGACAGGAACAGGGATATTGAAAAAAAATAGACAGGACCAGAACCAAGGAAAACAAGAGCACAAAGGACAAAGAGGAAGAAGACAAAAGCATGGGTTCAAGAGACAAAAAACAAAAAGGACCTTGCAAACCAAAAGCAGAAATCACTCCTAGAGTGATATTAAATGATCCTACTCTACAGGCCCACAGGGAACACATGGGCATCTATGCCATTATCTGTAAATTCATGGGACTATGGCCCACCGAAAAAGCTTTACAAACATGGATCAAGTTTCACTGGAAACCCAAAGGAAGCATTGACCTACATCTTGGGTCAAAAGGATTCTTCACAGTGGTGTTCTCTAACATCAAAGACAGACAAAATATTCGAAGGAGGACCCTATTTTTTTGTAGCAGCCAGTCTCTATATGAGGCCTTGGAGGATGAACTTTGTCCTAGAGTGGGAGACTTTCTCTTCGGTTCCAGTGTGGGTAAGGCTCTATTCTCTACCTCTTGATTATTGGCAAACTGAATCACTTGCTGCCATTGGTAATAAACTAGGATGCTTTGTCAAAGCTTCGGAAGCCACAAGAAGAGGAAAATATACCTCCTTTGCAAGGATATGTGTGGAAATGGATCTATTTGGAGCGCTTCCGGATGAAGTAATCCTGGAAGTTTTTGATGAAGAGTGGGTGCAAACAGTGGACTACGAGCATATCCCCTTCAGATGCCAAAGATTCCATGAACATGGACATTTGTTAAGAGACTGTCCTCTCAGTAAAGTAGATACCAAAGAAAAACTTAATCCCACGAAGGACACAGAAAACTTTTAGAAAGTGGAAAGTAGAGGAAAGGGAGGAAAAAGGGGTCAAAGCAACAACATAATGAGGGGCAGAAGGGCAGTCAGAACAAGTTTCAAGTGCTAGAAGAGACTGAAGAAATTACAAAAGAGAACCAATATCAGGAGGAAGGTACTAAGGAAAAAGAAAAAGAAGATAACAATAAACAATCTCAAGATATTGATTCTCAAAAAGAGGTGATGAGAAGTGAAACAGAAATGGAGATGGACTAGGAAATGACCCAATGTGAAACAGATCTGGAAGATCATGAACTACAAGAAATTCTTGACAAGGAAAACCTAGATCTGGAAGGATTCTTGATGCAGGGAACCAAAGGAGGAATAGAATCACTGCCCCAAGAAGAATGCAATAGAATACAACATTTGTTTTTATGGAAAACTCGGGAACGAGGGTTGGAAAAAGGAAAAAACATCCACAAACAGGAGCACAGAGGGGTGAAAATAATGAAAACGACTCCAGGATTAGCTACTAGAAATCCTGGAAAGAAGAGGGGCAGAAAAAAGCAAAATGAGCTCTTAATGGAATGTGGAAAGCTAATGATAGATTCGGGTAAGATGAAAGATCTAACCAGTTACTCTTTTACAAATATTTAATCATGAAGTTCATATCTTGGAATATTAGAGGTTTAGGTAGTAAAAGGAAACAAAGAATGCTAAGTAACAGAATGAAACCAACAATGCCGGACATAATCTTTATTCAAGAGACAAAATGTGCCATTCAGAAATTGAAACAAATCCATAACAAATGGCTTGGTAAATTTGAGTTTCTAGAAGTTAAAGAAGAGAACATAGCTGGGGGCATTCTCACTTTATGGAACCCCTAAGAGTTAGTATAATAGATGCAGAGGCATTGAGAAATTACTTATCAGTTATCATTCAACCAGTGGGGTTGTTGGACACCTTCCTTGTTACGAATGTTTATGGGCCTCATAGAATAGAGGAGAAACTCAGATTTCTTGACTCCCTGGTCGATCTCAGAAGCAAACATGAAGAAATCCCTTGGCTCATCAGAGGGGATTGTAACATGATTAATTCTCTTTCGGAAGAAAAAAGGAGGTACCAGAATGCTAAGTAAAGATGTAATAGCATTCCAATCCTTCACAAAAGATATGAAAATGGTTGACTCTGAAATGCAAAATGTTCTATTTACTTGGAATAAAAAAAGAGGTGGTGATGCCCAGGTCGCCTCCAAGTTAGACATATTTTTGATCTCTGAGGAGATGTTGCTCACAAATAAAGAAATATCTGCAAATGTTCTACCCTTCAGTGGCTCTGATCACTGGCCGATTCAATTAGATATCAAGGGGATCGATTCTCCCAGGAACAGACCCTTCAGATTTGAGAATATTTGGCTCTCCCACCTGGATTTCACCAGCAACATTGAAAAATGGTAGTCCGAAGATCTGCAGACTTAGGGCACCAAAATGTTCCTCCTTGAGAAAAGAATAAAGTACATAAAACTCAAACTCAAAGATTGGAACAAGAAGGATTTTGGTAACATTTTCGTAGACAAAAAATTAGTGGAAATTAAAATATAGGATCTAAACCAAGCATTGATCATAGATGGTTTTGATAAAGACAAAAGTGAGCAAGTTGAAAAACACAATCAAGAATGGGAGAATTTATGCAAACAAGAGGAAATCTTTTGGAGACAAAAGTCTAGAGTTCAATGGCTCAAAGAAGGTGAAAAAAATACCAGATTTTTCCACAGATCCACCATAGCCAATAGAATGCACAACAAAATCTCTTCGATATTGAATGAGAAGGGGGAGCTTCAGACCTCTCATAAGAATATCGAAGCTGTGATGGTTCGACATTTCAAAGGTATCACAAAGGAAAATAATCCAGACAGAGATCAAGACATTAAGGAAATTATAAAATACATCCCTAGAATGGTGTCCAGAGAAGACAATTTCAACCTGAATAAACCAGTAACTGAAGAAGAAGTCAGTGAGGTAATCAAAGACATGCAGAATGGCAAAGCTCCAGGTCCAGATGGTTGTAATGTAGACTTTTTCAAAGCTTGCTAGGATGTTGTCAAACAGGATATTTTGGATGTTGTAGAGGACTCTAGAAGAAGTAGATCCATTCTGAAAGCCCTCAACACCTCCTTCATCTCCCTGATCCCCAAATAGGATACAACCCAGACTCCTAATAAGTTCAGACCCATTACTTTATGCAATGTGGTTTACAAAATTATCTCCAAGGTTTTGGCCAGCAGACTCAAACCTCTTCTTCCTTCTTTAATTTCACGAGAACAGTCTGGTTATGTGGAAGGAAGGCAAATCCTGGACAACATTATTCAGGCCCACGAAGTAGTTCACATGCTTACTAGCAAAAGGCAGGCTGGTATGATCATGCAATTAGACATTGCAAAAGCATATGACAAGGTGAACTGGACTTACATCAGAAAGGTCCTTACTGCTTTTGGGTTTGATCACAACCAGGTTAGATGGGTAATGGCTATGGTTACTTCTTCCAGCTTTTCAATTCTAGTGAATGGCTCACCCTTAGAGATCTTTACTCCTTCCAGAGGCCTCAGGCAGGGAGACCCTCTCTCTCCCTTTCTCTTTATCCTCATGATGGAAGGACTGGGCCGGTCCATTAATCATGCCAAAGTCTTAGGAAAGATCATGGGCCTCCAATTAACAGAGAATGGTCAAGCAATGACTCATCAACAATTTGTGGATGATACCATGCTGCAAGGTATCCCCACAGTCAAAGAAGCTTCAACGTACAAACAAATCCTAAATGACTTTGCCTTGGCTTCAGGTATGGAAGTCAATCTCTCCAAATCAATTTTTTTTCTTAAATACTGACATCGCTATTCAAAGGAATATTTCCAGAATTTTGGGCTTCCAAAGGGATTCCCTCCCTTCAAAGTATTTTGGAATTCCCCTTACAGCTAAACCTTTGCATAAAAGCATCTGGGAACCGGTGCTTAACAAGATGCAAGATAAGGTTAAAAAATGGACTTTCAGATCATTGAACCTTGCTAGTAGGTTGATTTTGACTAAATCCGTTCTGCAATCTATCCCTGTTTTATTTTTATCTACCCTTCCAGCTCCCAAAGGAGTCTTACAAAAATTTAGGAATATCTAGAGAGACTTCCTTTGGGGCAAGGAGGAAACTAGAAAGAAATGGGCCCTAGTTTCTTGGGAGAAAATCTGCAAACCCAAAAGTCATGGTGGCCTAGGCTTAGATGATCAAGAGATTTTGAGTAACGTTTTAGGGGCCAAGCTCTGGTGGAGATGGGTTAAAGAACCAGGGGCTTAATGGGCTAAAACCTAGAAAGAAAAATATGCAAGCTCCTGGCAAAATAGTGATCTTATAAGAATGACTGGAAACATTAAAGGATCTCACATCTAGAATAAAGCCTGGGAAAACATAAGCCTAGTACAAAACAACAGTTTCTGGGAAATTAGAGTAGGAGACCTTACTCTCTTCTGGGAAGAGAAATGGCAACAAGAACCAACACTGTTAAAAGAGGAATTCATGAGCCTCAAGTAGGAAACCGATTCCCAAGAATTAACAAGAGTTAAATATTTCTGGAATCATCCTCATGACTTTGGAAAGTGGAGACACTGGAGAAAAATAGACTGCAAAGGGGACAACACCACAAAGGCTAAAACAAAAGAACTTTTGAGCATATTAAGACAAAGGAAGATCTTAGTAACAGATGGGCAGGATCAGTTAAGATGGGGCCACAATAAAGAAGGCCTCTTTAATATTAAGGAAGCAAAAAGAATTATCCTAAACCTAGACCCCTGTGTTTTGGCGAGTTCCTGACTAAAACTTTGGAATCACCAAGGGTGGATGAAGATCAAGCTTTTTATGTGGTTAGTTCATCACAAGAAAATTCTAACTTCGGAAAACATTCAGAAGAGGGGAGTTATGGGGCCTTCTAGATGTTAGATATGTGAAGCTCAAGAGGAGACAATGGAGCATATTCTCAACAACTGCACCTACGCCACCTGGCTATGGGATTCTTTTGACACCATTTATCGACAAATAGACAGAGACAAAGGTAACATCATCAATACCCTGAATAGGTGGAGAAATTTTTTTTCGAAGCTTGAGATCCTTAATTTGGCCTGGACCTTCACGCCAAGCTTTATTATTTGGAATGTTTGGAAAGAAAGGAATAAAAGAATTTTCAAGGAAGAAAAGAGTACTCCACTTCGCATGATGGATTTGATCTTGAAGCAGATTAAGGAAACAGTTTCTACCACTGTGCATAGTTATCCCAAGAATCCTCCCACAATGATTGAATTGAGAACTTTCAAGCAGCCGGGAATCCAAGAGATCATTTACCATAGTCTTAGCAGAAAGGAAAGAAGGTTGGAAACGGGAAAGGAGTTCTGGCATCCTCCACCGAAAGGTTATCTAAAATGCAATATTGATGGAGCTTCAAAAAGAAACCCGGGGATAGCAGGTTATGGAGGAGTGTTAAGAGATGAATAAGGAAAAATAATCTTTACATTCCATTGTCATTTAGGCACAGCCACAAACAACATGGATGAATTAATGGCATTGGAACAATTTCTAGAGTTGTTGAAATTAAGTCACAGCTCAAATGTCATTATCGGAGCAGATTCAGAGATCTCTATAAATGCAGTTAAGAAAATCAGTTGTGGAACAACGCTAGAAAGGGTCTCAAAGCATTGGAGACTAATACAAGTGGACCCGAGAATTCAAAAACATCTCCTGAGTCTTTGAACTGTTAGCTTCAATCACGTTTGACGGAAAGCCAATAAACTTGCAAATTTATTGGCCAACCAAGGAGTAATCAATTCAGATTGTAGAATCGAGATGAATTGGCAGAAAACACCTCTAAGTAGGTTAAAAGCTCTCTGCAATGAGCAAGCAGCAGAGGATAGAGAAATTTTTAAACACTAACACCTAACAACTCTCTTTAAAAAACAAAAAAGATAGCATAATCCTTAAATTATGTAGTAGGAGGTAAGAAACTTTTATCCATTGGTCAACCCTCTAGTTCCTTAATTTTCATATGTTCCACTTGAGCTACAGAATAAGGCTAGGGATCCTCATCTATACAAATATGATTGGACTATGTTCCCATAAAACTAATAGAGTCCTCTTTTAGTGCCACAGTGTTGGTGTTTCCATCCCAAACTTAGGAAAACACAATTTCAATCCCAAACACTACATTAGAAATTGGTACAAATTTCTCATCTAACGAGTTAACTTATGGGATATCCTATTGCTATAGACTTCTCTCTTTCAAAACCTAGGCAATAAAGACCTTAATCAACAAGCGAGTCTTAATAATTCTAAAATACTTTGTGTCTCACATTCTTGAAAATACAAAGTATTGAACTCATCTTGAATTTGTTCATTAGATAATTTGTGTCTTTCTTTTCCTCTAATTCTACAAATATTGAGTTAAGGAACCTAGAATAATCAAAATTGGCCACGATAAAGGTTTATTTTTCAACCCAAGTGGCATACCTAGGCTCTTCAAGGGAAAGGACTTTTAGGGTATAAAATCTAGCCTTTATTTAAGCCTTGTTTTTACCTCTTTCCCGGGCTATAAGATTGTTCCCTTTGGTCATTTCTATTATGTTAACTATGGGCTAGATGATAAATAGAATGATAGGAAATTTAGATTATCTACTAGGCTCCAAAGGGAACTAATGAAACTATTGTGGCTCGAGTAGTCGATTGAGGCCTCTTCCAACAACCCAAGATAGAGCATATATCTCCCAAACCTTGGCAAGTCGAAATCCTAATGAGCCCACTTGACAGTACTTGGAGGAAAGGCACCTAGAGACTAATATAAACATAAAACTATAGAATAAGGTGCCTATATAATTACTTACACACTATATTCATGTGCTCGAGAGGATGAGATCCTATTTATCATCTTAAGCTCCTCATAACAAGCTTCAAATCCATACGTATATAATCAACATCATGGCATTGTTAAACTCCTTCATTAACAAATAATCCATCACCTTGTGAAATTCCATGATATGTAGTATAATTTCTCAAGCTAGTTACCTAAGCAGCGTATGTCATTGGTGTAGGCCAATTCACCCACAATCTAAACGAAACTTGCCTCCCCTACCATTTCACTAATATTTGTATACTTCTTTACATGTTGGTGTCTAGATGATACATGGCGAGTGTCATGGCCTAAACCTTCTCCACCTCATCTAGGTGTTTGTTGTCCTTGTTTAAATATTGCACTCCTCTTTGATTTTTGTTGGTCTTGCCTTCTTCAAAAACCACACATTGTACATGATTGTTTGACTTACCCTTTCTTAGCCATTTAATCCACCAAAACATTGGATTTACATTGGACATAAGATGGAATGATCATTGATATGTTCTTAGAGAGATTAGAGATATGCCATAGTCCTATTGAAAGCCTCCATATCGAAGAAACCTAGTCTAGATTATTTCTATCAATGAGTCTAACTAGTGTTGAGATAAATATGTAGAAATTAATGTGTAGATCCAATATTGCTCATGAAATTTACTAAATTACAACACTTGAATCTAATCTAATGATAGGTGGAAGAAAATTCACCATCTAAAACAAGAATCATAGAGATGCAAAAGGAAACATCACACATGCACATAAATTTATCTAGGGGAAAGTAATTGTTCAATACTCCTTACCATCTATCTTGCATTTAGAAGAGAATAGAGAAGAAATACAATGTTTGCTCAAGCTTGAGCAGACCCTGCAAGTGTATAGTCAATCCCTCTTCCTGACTGACTGAACCTGGCACAACACTTAGCCAATTTCAAGCCTTCCCAAGCTCTTATTTCCTGTCGTTTTTCCCTTGGGAAATTGCCCCTATTTTTTAGGAATTTCACACCAAGGAATTGTGCAATAGTATTGGTTAAATATTCAACTGCATGTACCACTTGTACACATGGGAATATGATGCAACTGATAGTACATTGCCTTGGAATCTTCATCTCAATTGGGTAACTCGAATTCTCTGCATGCAACTATTATTTTGGGTTGATTGATTAGTTAACTGGTTGATCACTTGGTGGGGTGTTGTAGCAACTCCAACACCCTCCAAAATTTTGGCTCGCATCCAATTTCGAAGCCTCCCTTGATTTTTTACTTAATTCTTGCAAGCACTCAGGCTCACCCCGTGGACTCGTGTTGAGTCTTTGCACCCACCTTACTTTATCGTTCAACGAACAACTTTTGTATGTTGGTAACAATGTCTCTCTTGCGACCACGTTCTGGTCGTGCACAAGGTCTTTGCTTCGTGTGTACATTTTGTGTTCGCTATGTAAAAATTTGTCACGCTCACACACAAAGTTGTATGCACTGTCGCGCAAGTGTCGTTGCAGTCGTTCAACAATCTATCACAAGCGTCGCACTTGTCACTCACACCATCGGTCAATCATGTTGAGCATGTGTGATTTGACGGTTTGAGGTGTCTTGTAGTCAAGTCATGTGAGTGTGTGTTTGCAAGGTTTGCGTATGCATAAATTCACTTGCTCACACACTAAGTCATTTTTTTTTAACTTCTAATGACCATATCACGCTCTAATAGCCGGACCTTCACCCCACCATCAACTCGACCGACTGTCACCTAGAACAACGTAGAAGCATTTAGCAAGCCATTTCAAGTTGCGCTGCCCGCAAGCTGATTAATAAACCCTCTTGTTGGTCAACTAGAGAGTTTGAATGGGTAGTCACCTCAGGACTCACTCCCCTAAAAAATTGTGCAAAAGCTGCAGACCTCGCCCGCTCCATTGACTAAGAAATTTGGGCAAACAGGCCAGACAGACACCGAGTGCCCATCCCTGTCTGCCTCAGAAAATGCACAATTTTCTTAGCCATCCACCCAGTCAGCCTGCTGGCTGCTCACCAAGAAAATATATAGATTTCATTAGCAAGCCCTCTACAACCTGCTCAGCTTAGAAACTACACAGAGGTGGTCACCAGGCCAGTCTCCTAGCAACTGTGTAGTTTTTCTTGGCAACAACTCCCAACATCCCGCTGCTATCTCCCTCCAGGAATTTCACAATTTTTGTTGCCAAGCTCCCTCAGCTCACTGCTAACTCCCTCCAAAAATTATGCAGATTTGTCTGGCAAGCTTTCCTGCAGCCCACACTGCTTCCCTCCAAAAATTGCACAAGTCTTTCCTCTAGTCGATCCAGATCCCGCGGACAGTCACTACTAATCCAAATTACCCATCTCCACCTCCCAGTGACTTCTGTGCAATTTTCACCTTCTCGAAACTTGCCTCGCGCCATTTTGTAACCTTTTCCTCTCTCCAGGTCACCTACATCCGAAAACGATCATTCATCATGGTATACTAGGAGGTTGATGGATTTGATGTCATCTCATCATGAGTGACTATAGATACTGGTACATGAATACGATGTGATGAGATGACAGATGGGATGAATAAGGAGAGTACATGCAAAAGGACATGTTCGTGAACGGACGAACAAACAACGCACGTGAGGAGATGCGTTCATGAACAAATGACCATGTGAAGATGTGTTTGTAGATGGATGAACGAACGAACATGTGAAGATGTGTTCGTAGACGAATGAACAGTCGAATGGGAAAACATGCAAGGATGAGTTCGCGGACGAATGAACGAACGAACATGAATTTTCGTGAACGTACGAACATGTCAAGAATGCCAAAGTATAAGCAAGGAGAAATGTGCAAATGCAACATCAAGCGAGCCCAATGATCATTGAAGACTTTGCACACCTTTCCATGTAGAGGTGAAGCTATGATTCACCATGAGGAAATCCATAGTCAATAACACTACAACTCGACATGCACACCAGCAACAGCATGAACGTACCAACACTATCATGTTGAGTCGTGTCATGAGTCATGTCAGCCACATCACTACTATGGGCCATACTCTGTCAATCAATGTAATGTAACGTGGAAGTCCAAGAGAACCACTTATAATCTGAAAAGTCATGAAATTCAAACAGTGATGAGGGAAGTTGAACAATCACAAGGGTCAATTTTACACTTGGCTATAAATAGCCCTCATTTGTACATGCAAAGGAGTTTTTCACCTTGGCTCCTCCCACATAGCCTTGAGAGTCTATAATCGTTTCTTTGAGGAGCGAGCAGTGGCTCCAACGCCTCACCCACGGGGTTAGTAATGTAATGGTGTACTGATGTGTCTTGGAACTTTCGCTTAATTTAGAAGCCTGCTAACATGCCAACACATTTTCACACGTGTTGTAACTGTTTGTAAGAGTTACCTTGAACACTTGTAATACATGTTTCTTTAACCTATGTTAAACAGTTCGAACTCATTTAGTTGTTCTAATACATATATTTATGAAAATGTGTTGTATAGGTTGTTAACATTGTCCTTCCCGTGTTGATTACCTCCCGAGAGATCAGACATAGCATTTCACATAAACTTGCTATAACAACCGTAGCACTCGTGCGGATTGACCTGCTAAGTGTTGTATGTGTTATCTTCCCTTGTGGATTTATCCTTTGGAAGCTGTGCACATCCTATTATGTTGTGTGTTTTTAATAGAGTTTGGGCTTCCTCCCATCTGACTTGAGATTCACTCCCACTCTCTCTCCTTGCAATGAAAGAACCTTGACACAAGTAACACTAGCACTCACAAGGCACATGAACCTCTTTGTTCAAAGACAAAAAATACCACTCTCATGTGCTGACAAGCAAGAGATAAGGAATACCTTTAAGATACTGGAAACCCAGGCCATCGTACCAGATGGGACTCCTACACCAAATGGTGTGAGGTCTAGTTGGGACTTCATACCAGGGAGATCTCCTGATGTTGGTGGGTCCAGCACCGTCAACATTTTGGCGTTAGAAGGAGGGTTAGATGACAAGCTGAGCTTGTACATCTAGGTTGAATATCTTACCCAATGAATCATACATAATTTGTGCTCTTGGGGTGTTTCTCTCATTTCTCCCTTAATTAGCTACCAATCCCTGATGAGTTTCTTGATCACTTGTCCTTGTTAAATTTAGACAGTGAGGACAGAACATCCCTAGCTGAGCACATTTATGATTTTCTTCATTTCTGTGAATCTCATGAAATTGATAGTTATGAGCTTGTTTGCATACTCTTCTTCCTCACCCTTGAAGGTCATGCTAATCGGTGGTGTCATACCCTGCCACCTGCGTTCGTCCATTCCCTTCTCACTTTCCTTAAGGAGCTCCATCAAGCCTTTGATGAGTGTGACCATCAAGATGTCTATGAAAGAATCTCTCGTTTAAGAATGAATCTTGGCAAATCAGTTGAGGAATTTTCTACCCACTTCCTTCATCTCTGTCATGAAATTCCTAAACGGTTTGTGGACCTTGATTTCATGAGCCAAGATTTGAAACATTTGGTTCATGTCTCCCGAAACGGTGAACCTTCTGATTTCCCTTCTTCCTCGACTCTTGCGGATCACGAGACACCTCATGTCTCAAGGAGGGTGCACCCTCGCAGTGACGATAAAGCTAAGAAATTTGCACCATAGGTACTCCCTCGGAGTAGTCGCAAAGTTGAGAAATATGCGAAACATGCTCCCAACCCATCTTCTCAGTCATCTCCTGCTCCAATGGAGGAAATTCTAGAATGGCTCAGAAAGCCTATGGAGAAAACGAATCCCTCCATTCCGCACGATGACATCACTGTTCATAAACCAATTCTTGAGTCTAATCTGCATCTCTGCCATCCTCCATCATCTACAACCCATGACCCCTTACACCATGATTCTCAAGTTGCTGGCTCAACTTGTGGTCATGTGCAAAGCCGTCTCATCATACAAGTGGAGGAGAAAGATGGTGAAGACACAATCAATTCCAATTCTTTTTTTTACATTGGTTCACATCAAAACACTGAGCTTCCATTCTTGATTGATTCTCAATCCGCGAATCTTTGTGAAACAACATGCACAATTAATTATTTTGATCAACCTCCAGTCTTGGGTTGTCATCACTCCCACGCTTCCATATGTTGTGATGAATGTCTAAGCACATCATGTGATCTACTATCATCTCATGTACACTCTAACTTAAATATGGAATGCGCATCGGTCAAATCATACATCCATATCAAAGCTTCCTCTGCACCTCACTTGCCCATGTGTCCTATCATTCACAGTGCATAAACATGCATCAGAGATACTCCGTGTTCTCTTGCTTCTTCATATTATGAGTTATATCCTCAATCAACACAAGGAAATGAGGTTCTCCATGATGAAAATAGTCTCAACAAATAGGACTCTTCCCACTCGTCATCATCTTGTTTGTTGCATGAAGACAACTCGTTAAGTCAACTCGCTGAAAATTTTGATGAAGTCTGTGATAGAGATGGATGTCATCCTAAGAGAAGTTTTGAAATCAGTAACAACAACCATCCTCAAGCCATGCATGATCTGGTTCACATCTCAAAATGGAATTTTTCAATTCTGGGAAGTTTCAGGATGTGCCAGGGATCAGAGGCACTTCAACGTCCATTGATGGTTATGCCAACACCTCACGGCTCTGGTAAGCCCCTAAAACCAAATCAGATCTTGTTTCTCACACACAATTCATCTATATGCATGGTTTCAATCGACATAGATCCTTGCGTAAAGAATATTTACTATTCGAGTGTGATATTTCAAAATTTCAGATTTTCACTAATGACCGAATCTGCAAGTCTATTGCAGCATGTCTGTCTTCATGCACCTCTCTTACATCCAATTCGGGTTGGGAGTCTCTGTATCTCATGCAGCCATGGGATAATGAATTTGATCATCTTAAAGACCATCTTTATCCAGAATCATACTTATCAGATGTTCTCTCTCGTAATCATCTCCTTGGTCTTTTTGCAAATTTTTCATGTCAAATCTGCCAACTCATCACACCAACAATATCCATGTGTGATGATGAGTGCGCAACCTCTCACGTGAATCAAGTTACTCTCATTTCACCACACCCCAACTGGTTTGACACATTCACAGTGCTAGCATCCTTTCTACATTTATGTGATGACCATGATGACTACACAATTTTTCACCAGTTGCAGGTGGGTGTTCTGTCATGTTTAGCGCATAGCGAACTTGGTTCCCTCATTCAAAGCATTTGCACGATTGTTCAACAATTTTCTTTGTTCATGTCAAATTGGGAATCTGGAATCTCGACCGATTGGTCTTGTTTTTCTTCTATCTTGGGTGGTTGTCATCCAGTTTATCATTTTCCCAACAGTACATCCAATGATAGTCGCTTCGCTCACTATGATCTTCATCGTGTAACATCTTTCTTCTTAGAATTCTGTCAAGAAAGTGAGGCACTTCAGCCCACGTTGATGGCTATGGCAGGCCCTCATTGTCTTGACATGACCGATGAGAATGACCTGATCTATCTATCTGTATCATATTCCCATCATTATCCCCTCTCTCAAATCAGGAATCCATATTCTTAAACATCACGAATCTTTCAAAACATCCATCACAAATTTGATGATCCAATCACTGAATGGTTGGAACAATCTTACTTGGTGAGTCATATTGCATGTAACAATCTTCAGCCCTTCCTCGCACTCGCTAAGAAACTTGGTGCAGAACAACACACACTCGCAAGAGGCCTCTGAGGTTTATTAAAAAATGATAGTCATGAAAGAGGTAAGCATGTGTGTTGGATGGTTGTGACACATTCTTTCACCCACAGGCATGACCTTCTCTCTTGTGTGAAAGTTTGTCAAGCTTTTTCATTTTCTGTTGCACACTATTTTTTATCTATTTTAATCGCTCGTGTCTTTGTGACTGTAGGTCGGGTATGCCTACGGTGGCTTTACTAGAAATTTCATTTCACGTAACCCTGACCATTTAGCGTAGGTGTAGGAGTAGTGTTTTCTTTTTCGCTTGTCTTTGCTTGCTGACTTGGTTTAGTTTGTTTGCTTGTTTTCTTTGCTTGCTTGTTGTTTTGTTGGCTTTGCTTACTATTTTTGCTTTTTTTTTTGTTCTGTTTTCTTAGTATCATGTTATTTTTAGTTTTTCAAATAAGTGTTGCCCTTTACTAAGTTCTGGGTTTTGAATGAGTATGTGGCTGAGATCTAAGAGTCTTGTGACATTGCAGCACTTGGCCAGTCTTATGTACATCTGATTTGTGCTTGGTTGTAACTTTCAGCCGATGAAGTCTTGATGGAAAATATGGGCCGTCTACAAGGGGATCTTGTGTCCAACCATGAACCTATGTCCACACTGGGAAACCCATGCTTATACTCAACCTTCTGCATTGTGTGTTTAAGCTCATCCAACTAGTAGAAATGGAGAAGGGGAAAACCTAAACGAGCAAACCTATGTTAGAGGTCTTACATGCTTCTCTGAAGGAACAAACTCTTATGCTCTTAATAAGTCGGGATCCCTCTTCCGCCCCAAAAATAAATAAGTGCCTATGCACAATCATCTTGAAAAAAATACAAAGGCGAAAGAAGAGAAAGGTTTCTTGCACAGAGAGGTGAAGCATGAAACTTCACCGGGGTACTGACCATGCTTGCTGGTAGTGGAGCAATGCATGTGTTCCTGCATGAATCTGTCGGGGTACTATCCAGGCCTGTTGGCAGCGGAGCAACACTAGAGATGAAAACTTATACTTTGAAGATTTTCAACTCACGAGCCAAACTACCCTTCCCGATTTTGAAATACTGTGATTAAGTTGAAACTTTTGTTGTGTTTGACTGAGTTGGCAAAAGGTGAACCACGTCTGTTCATGGGGTAAGTGGGGAAACCAGAGTAACCCACATAGTGATTCAATACTCCTTGAAAGACCAAGGCCCTATGTTGTTAATGAACCAAAAGAGAGAAGATGGAGTTCCACCAATTTGTCACCAAGTGTTGTAGTGGCT
>APFE030614825.1:0-12064 GCA_000404065.3 Pinus taeda
AAATACACCCGATAGTTGTGGGGCGTA
This sequence comes from Pinus taeda, assembly GCA_000404065.3. Classification (NCBI taxonomy): domain Eukaryota; kingdom Viridiplantae; phylum Streptophyta; class Pinopsida; order Pinales; family Pinaceae; genus Pinus; species Pinus taeda. The sequence goes on from APFE030614825.1 coordinate 28, forward strand.
TCAGTGTACCCCACAAATATCCCAACCTCTGCAGTCGGCTCCAACTTCTTTCTAGCATCCTTCGTTACATGCATGTAAACGTTAGCACCAAAAATTCCTCAAATGAGAAGGATCAGGCTTCTTACCAGAATAAGTCTCCTCAGGTGTACTCATGCCAAGTATCCTATGAGGACAACGGTTCTGCACATAAACTGCTGTATTGCATGCTTCCACCCCCACAAGTGAAGGGGTAGGCCCTGATCATGCAACATTGCCCGTGCAGCACCCACAATCATTCTGTTCTTCCGCTCAGCTACCCGTTCTGCTGTGGGTTATGGGGAGCTATGAGCTCTCTACGAATCCCTTCTGCCTTGCAGAAATCCTTGAACTCGTCCGAGATGTATTCACCACCATTATCGCTCCTAAGAGCCTTCACCTTCTTCCCGACTCCTTCTCGACCAGTGCTTTGAATTCACAGAACTTTGAATATGTCTCGCTCTTCTTCTGCATGAAGAAGATCCAACACTTACGAGAGAAATCATCAACAAAAATCACATAATAACTGTGTTTTGCTGTCGAAGCAACTGAGAAAGGTCCACACACGTCTGTGTGAATTCTCTCAAGGATCGTCGTGGCGCGACTATCCTTCTCGTGAAAGGTGGCTTCCACAAACTTCCCCAAAGTACACCCCTTGCACTGATCTGACTGCGCAAGTCTGCCTTTAGGAAGCCCTGTAGTGATCTGCTGCAGTATCTTCAAGGCTCCATGGTGAAGGTGACCCAATCTCCTGTGCCACAACTCGCCATCATCCCCGCTCACCAATCCTTCTGCCTTGCCTGCCATTGCTGCGCATCCATCTACATGCAACTGATAAAGGTTCCTCACCCGAACCCCTATCTTCCAGGTCTCACCAGTTGTCTTGCTGCGCAGGAAGGCCTTTCCCTCGCTGAAAACAACATCATACCCCTTGTCTTCTAACATCGCCACTGAGATGAGATTCTTCTTCAATTCTGGAACATGCATGACTTCCTTCAATACAAAGGGTTTACCAGACTCCCTCTCAAAGGAAATGGTACCGATACCGGTCGCACTGTATCTACCATCATCGCCCATCTCGATGTGCACTTCAAGATCTTTGTCCTTCAGATCAGAGAACAAATCTCTATCTCCCGTCATGTGAAAAGACGTACCACTGTCCAAGAACCACACTGATCCCATCACACTTGAAACCAAGCATGCGATCAATGAAAAATCGAGCTCAAACTGAGAAGCTAAGGCCTCTCCCCCTGTAGATCTAGCAGCTTGCTTGTTCTTCTTCTTCTGCAGACAATTTGTGGCATAGTGTCCGTGCTGGTGACAGTGGAAACACTTCACCTTGGACATATCCTGCTTCCTACCTTTCGCACTAGACTAAGAAGCTTTCTTGCTCTTCCCTTTCTTTACTTTGGCAGCCAAAGCACAATTCTCTTCATCGGCTCCCTTTGACGAAGATCCGTCCCTGGTACTCCGCCTGATCTCCTCCTGCACAAGATCTGACCATAGTCTTTCCCATCCTAGCAACTTCTCCCGACCATTGATAGAGTCCTTATAGGAATGCCAACTCTTCGGAAGACCAAGGAGAGCCAAGCTCACCAAGTCCTCATCATCGACAGTAACTCCCACACTTCCCAGTTCATCTCGACACTAAGTGAACTTCGTGAGATACTTGGGAATACTATCACCCTTCTCGCATTTGATGTTTCTGAGTTTATCTTTGAGTGCCAACTTCCTCTGATCGCTCTTGCTTTGGAATAATTCTATTAATGATTCCACATAAATATGGAGTAGCCTTTCCATGGAGGCTGGACACAATGTGATCCTCACGCCCTCAAAACAGAATCCTTCGACATTTAACGATCTGCTTTTGCCAAGCATAGCTGAGTAGTACATCAGTGGGCTTTGGGATATTCCCGTACTATGAACTCCTTCAGCCCGTTATCAATCCAATACTGCATCATCCTGTCCTTCCATGCAATATAGTTTGAAGCTGAACCTCAAGACATACTCCAAATCGCCAATCCGTTGAAAGACATTGTTGCGTTGTCACCAAGAAAACACTACTGCAAAATTCACATTTCCACCAGCAAAACGCAACTCAACCGCCTCGGATCTAAGATTCGTGAGAACACAATATTTCTCGTACAGAGATTGACTGTATGGGCTTTGACCGGATATTTCACCTTCCAAAGGAAGGATGAATCCAGAGGCTACTTGGCCCGATTACAGGCTCTGCCTAGAGAAATAGAATGTCAACACTTCCTGAATAGTAGATCTGATGATCAACTGCTCTAATACCATGTATAAATTTTGAATAATTTAACACATATTCAACAGAGATTATCCTGATCATGTAGTATTGCGGAAAACATACACAATACATAAGCTCCTCTATGTTGATCATCAATATAGCAGCATCAATAACAATAACACATCAAGAGCATTCACACGTTAACACAGTATGTATCCCGGGGAAAGCATCTCGCTAAAGACCCCAACTATATGTATATTAATGATTGAGTCATGTAACATTACACAGCATAATACTTCTCACAAGTATCTCCACCTCTGTTACACACAATACAGCTCAGATCTGAATCAATCACTGGCTCAAATCTCCTTCGCTGCTTGCCTGCCTTCGCTGCTCAATACCTGCTCAAGAACTGATGATAATTCCAAGGCAACCACATATTTGCTTGGCTAAATCACGTGAGCACAAGCTACAATGTGGGCAAATACGTGAGCAAACTCATTGGCATACTCAATCCCTTGATTGTGCAAGATCTGATGCACAACTATAGTCACAACTGATAGCAATCTGATTCTCTAACACCTGTCCCTCCTGAACTGAACATGCACTGACATGCAACTGAGTTAACTGATGTATTCATTAGTTGTATTATGAGTTAATAACTTGTGAATTAATTAATAACTAATTCACCCAACTCATCTCTAGTCTATTTGCCAGTTAGACTAAATACAACCAGTTTAACAAAGCTAAACTGAACACAACCCCATCAACTGCACCTCCAGTCCACTAAACTCAACTCACTTGAGTTCTAACTGAAGTCCTGCATGCAAATATTAGTCATCCCATAGGTAACCACGTATTTCCTTCTGGGATCTGCATTTACCACATCCGTAGCTCATCCTGAAGTGCTCCAAGAGAATAAGACAAAGTTTATAGTCTAAATATTATTATGAGCTAATAATATTTGACTGTTCTATATTTAGACTGCGCAGTCACTCCGCTGTGATCTAAAAATATAAGTCCATCTATTTTTCCCAATTTGATCAATTATCCATAAACAACAACCTGCAATCCATAGACATGATCCATATGTCTAAAAATAGACATAGTCTAAAAATAGACTTGCGCCAAAAATAGCCTGCGGGCCCACTTAGTGAAGGTGACTCTTTTCACTAAGCTCCATCATCTTGTTGCAATCTCAACAAAAGTCTAAATATTAAACCCAATTGAGTAACTTAGTGTTTGTAGCTGGTATTTCAGCTCGTGGTTGCTACCATCCTCCATTCCAAAAACAAACGAAGACATGGAAAATCAACTGGGGTATGGAAAGGTACTAGTATACTCACTTAGAAGCTAAAGACATAAGAAAATAGCTAATAGCTACATTTCTCTAGAAAAAAAAAATAGAGACAAATTGATAAGTCACATCATCATCATGAGTTGCCTCCTTGAATGTGAAAATGTGAAAAATTTAGGAGAGGTAAATATAACAAATATTAAGAAGGACAATTGACCTTCATCATTATTCTAGACACACCCACATATTATTTGAATGGGAGAAGGATCATACAAGCAAATAATACTAACAAATGATATATTACTAACATTTGTGGCAAGAAAAAACTAATTTCCATGTAAAGTAAAAACTAGAACACATGAAACTCATCATGTCAAAATCCTACAAAAGGAAACAACTGCTTTAGAACTATTAATATACCTAGAAAATTATTCCATAAATTGACATCAAAATAGAGAAGTCTTTTTGATCTAGCAAAAAAAACCCTACTTGATCTAGAGATTTCATCACATACGCCTGATCAATGTTTGGAGCTTGCATAACAATCAACACTATTAAACATTTCTCATTAGAAATTATCTTCAAATTTCAATTGATGTAGCTAGTGTAAGATCAGGTGAATTGTACAACTCTCACTATTTTTTTGATAGAATCCAAAAGAACATCAATATTCCAAGATGATAACCATCGAGAATAATTTATGGAACTGCTAAAAATTGAAGTATAAAAGGTTACATATGTTCCATGGGAATCTTCAAGGCCTATATAATTTCAAACAACCATGCTTATTATCTTGAACATAGTATCCTCCTTTAGTGGAAAAAACAATGAAAAATTATCTTTACAGTGTGAAACATTAATTATACATTCATATCCGAGCTCCTCCATTATGATTGCAACATCAATTGTCTCTTCTATATAGGTCATAATATCATCTGAGATTTTCCCAATGCTTATACAAAGAGATTCAAAACTCATATAGCAAGAAATTAGCATGGAAATGAAGAAAGATGCATACAATGTCGATATAAATGCATTGTTTTTGTTTCTGTCAAGTCCATGATCCTACCTTTTCAATAAATTATTAAGTATTAACTATTAACATAGCACCAAATGATACACTATTTAAATAAACTATATACCTCAAGGAATTAGCAACATTTACTTCATCTATAAATAGTGAAATCAGTAATAGTGAGTTTTGTGCTACGAGTTGCAACAAAGACAATGCCTCAAGGAAAGCAGGCACATGCATTGATAAACATTCACTATGATGAAGAAATAAAGAAATATACTCAATGATATCTCCAGAAACACTAGCAGTTGCATTTTGGTACAATTCCATTATTTTAGACTCGCAAAATTTTTGACCTAAAAATAGAAAAACATGTGCAATTTTTTTCCATCTCAAAAACGAAAAGTTCAAAACTATGACTAAGGAAGAATAAAGAAAAAGGATGAAAAATATCTTTTTCAGATACCCACGTTTCAAGGAATGATAGTGATATTTTTTCAATAAATATAAATAACAATACCTACATTCATAGCTTTGATATGTATCCTCTGAGTCTGCTAGGTCCAATTCCAATCCATTATGTTAACGTAATCACAAATCCATGGTCCTTTACAAATAACCAAGGATACTTTCACTTGTATGAGTATTATTTACAAGTTAACAAAATACCGTACTGAAATTTGGTTGATGCAACAAATATTTCACTACAATAGAAATAATTTCTAACTTTAATTGCATGGTATGCACATCTGCTTTGCACAAATTCACCCAATCCAAGCATCTCTAGAGCAACACAATGCTACTATCGAACCTATATCTTGTAAGTTCCTCAAGAGAAAATTAATGGAATTGGAAAACTCATTTTCATTTAATAACAATCTGTGGATTCATATTTCCAATTCATCAAACTCAAAAAATTCAGGGAAAAACAAAAAACACAATGGAAACCATTGATGTTTTAACAAAAGTGATGAGATATAGAATTAAAACTGAGCATGTAAGATGGAAGCACTTCTCCTCAATGAATATTCTCAATATTTCCCCTCTAACTAGAAATCATCTTATCCATGAATAATAATAGAGTAAAATGTAGGCTAAATGTGTTAGAACCACCATTGCAACCAAGGTAGAGGACCTATATAGATACAAAAATGGATATCTTCAAAATATTGAAAGCTTCTAGTCCATAAATGGACAAAGTTTAGCATACATATGTGTATTTAGCATTATAGGTGGCTAATGAACCCTTGTGGAAGCTTTATGGAGGATAGGATGTGATCAATATGAAGAATTCATGCACTCTTAATCTCCAATGTGAATTGTCACTGCACTCACTTAAGGCCTCCTATCTTTTCACTTTTCTTTACCTTCCGTTTTATTTGGCTCCCCATATGTTTCTTGAATATTTACACATGGAACTTATGTTTGATATTCCTATGGGGATTATTGAATGATTATAGGTTTCTCCAATTATTAAAGGGTTTAAAAACATCAATCAATTTGGATAAGCATGCTATCATTAAGTCTCCAAGAAACATGCAATCAAGCCATCTATGTATTTGATTTTGCTTCTACTATACTAGACCATAGTTTCAAGTCTTTGGATTGGAAAAAGGTATCATCCATCTAGTGCCCATGTGAATTAAATATTATGATGTTATTTCAACCCTAGTATATTTTGTCAAAGGATTTCTACATATAATAAGGAAAATGGTATTTATATTTCTTTGTCCAGGGAAAAATAAAAATGAGGGGATTGCACTAGTTCATCTGAAGACATTATCCAAAAAAAGAGATGAAGAAGGATGGGGATAGGAATAAATATTAATTTTTGGGAATTCCTTTGTAGCTAAATGATTGTGGAGATTCAACTCCATTATAGATGGGTGAAGGAGACAAAGGAAGAAAAGCAACAATGTAGAGGAGGAAATGGAGAATGAATAATAGTAGAGATAGATCCATTTGTTGGGTGCCAAAATGAATTTTCTATTTGGGATGCTAAAAATAATAGAATTGGTGAAGGGAAGAGGAATTTTCACTCTTTATTATGCAGTGCACCAGAACAATACTTCTATTTGGAAACAAGGGTCGAATAAGGCAGAAGCGGTAGTGTTTGTAGGAGATAAAACTATCAGGTGGGATGAATTTATAGAGAAGTCATGTCAATATTTCGAAGGAAGAAGATACAATCGTATGGTCATAAAGCCAAAACTTCATTTATTATTTTGACAGGCTGGGTATCAAGTAAATTTCTCATCTAAGATAGAAACAAAGGCCAGTGGTTGAAGCAATTATGAAATGTTAAGGCACTGAAAATATCCAAAAAAAATTGTTGCTAGTCTTAATGAGTAAAGTACTAACATGGAATAATTTGGAGAAAAAATCTAAACAAGGGCTTGGAATATGAATTAATTATAGGGAAGATGTTAAAAATTTAACTCATTTTCTTATCAAATGTCTTTATGTAAAGCAATTGCAAGAAAAGTGGACTAGTTCATATGTTTTAAGAATGGATGAGAGGGATTATTTGTGAAGAAATGTTTGAACAAATGGTTAGATAAGGAGCTTAATGGCTCAAGGTATGGAGGGAAGTGGCTCACTTGATCTATTAGGGGCTAAGAATAGCTAAAAAAAAATTCTTTCTAAAGAGGAGATTCAATCCTTTTAATAGCATCCTAAGTGAAAGAAGTGGGCTTAGAATATAAGATGGTTATGACTCAGAAACCAGAAAGGAAGATGATGGAACTAAGAATCAACAAGGATAAAGAATGGGGATTTTTTAATGGCACTAATCAAGTTCCTTAAATTAGAAACAACATAAGATGCCTTTTATTTCTCTCAAAAGCTTTCTCAATAATAGTTAAACACAACTTTAGGGTCGAGATCCAATAATTTTGTAGGGTTGTTCATGTTCAGGCTGTTGATATTTGTAGAAATAGAGGAAAATGCTAGGGTTATTCATATTTATGGAGACACTTTTAGTGATGATTGGATGAAAGGTACATGCCAATTGTTGAATACCCATCTCAAAAACCTGGGTGATGAAGTTAAATTAGTATCAAGTAAGTTTAATGAGATTTATTTTAAACACACATATCGATAACAGAATTATGAGGCTAATAGGTTATCTAAAGAGGATCATCTAAGGGTGGAAGGAAGGTTGAGCCTTGAAGTCATTATAGAAGGGCATTCATATGCATATGAAGAAAATTACTCCTTGAGTTGTCATGAAGTGGTTCTATTTTGTTTTCTTCAACATCCTACTAGTTTATGACATTTTGTAGTTTTTCATGTTAATTTTTTTAAATTGGTGGAGTTTTTAATTTTTTTTTTTTAAATATTTTATAAGAGGTATAATTGATCTATTTTAATCATCACCCCTCTACAAGATACAGTGGTAGAATTTTGCATAAATCAGGTATGATCTCTTCTGCACTGAAGGTTAAATTTTATTAGAACTTCTGAAAAGATGAGGAAGAAGAATATTTGTTATAATTCTTAAATATTTCTTTGTAATTTATGTAATCAATGAGATTTCTCTTTTACTTGAATAGAAATGAAAACTTATTCCTTGGAAATAAGGGTCAATAATCATAATGTGCAATAAATTTGTCCAAACAATAATCAACAATTTTCCACAACACATAGGTTTGGAACCATAAATCACTAGAGTACTGCTTCATTATGTACCACATAAAGGGATTTGAATAATACAAATTTTGTTTGTCATACTGAAAATATTTACAACTAAGAAAATACAAAAGAAACTAGAAAGTTTGGAGTGGCCAAGGAAGAAGAATATAGAAAATATTTGGCGAGTTAAAATAATTAAAGAACATTTACAAGAACACAGGAAAACAATTTACAAGGAAGAAATGGAGATCATATATTCCAAATGTCAAGCTTATAAGAAAATCACTAAAGAATTGGTTCACGTCTCAAACTAAGTTAATGAACAAACTCCAACAGATGAAATGAAAGCCCAAAGAATTATTAACTACATAACCCCGAGTTTACAAGAAAGTTACCAAAAAAATAGTACACATCCCAAACTAAGTAAATGAACAAACTCGAATAGACGAAATAGAAGACAAATGAGTTATGAACTACACAACCCAAATTTTTAGATCCATAGTTTATTTCTCTCACATATGACCATGTCTCTTAATTTATTTCTTCAAAATCATTTACAACTATCACATACGGGTCATCAATTGTAATTAGTACTTAAGGGCTTTCACTTTATATTTTAGACAATAGTGCCTCCATTACCTTTTGTTTTAACATACTTGTACATAATTTCTTGAACTTTGGAATACTCTTATAGCAAACATGAATAATCTAATGAAGAATGTTGATAGATACAAAGTTGTAGTGTGAGGCTAGAGGAATTTCAATTTTCGTCATCTACGTGCACATGATTGAATTTAATATTAAAGCCTTATCACAAACCCCTTGATAGTTTGGTTGATATTGATTTCATCCAAAACTAAAATTGATATTTGAAATTCATGTATCAGATGATAAATTTGAAAATAACACTTGTCTGTCCCTCTCTTTTCCCAAAACAAATATTGTATATATGAATCATTTGTGTAGTTTCTCTTCCCTTCATTTCACACCCTCATCAAACATTTTCATAAATAAGGGCCAAAGCCAATAATGGGAAGGATTAGTAAAAAATAGCAAGATGCTCCTCAAACAAGAAAAAGCATATGGGAATGGAAATATCAAGTTCTATGAAAGAAATCTCAAAGCACTTGTTTCTATTTACCAATATAGGTAAAGTGAGAGTGTAAAAGTTTGTAACAAATTCCAACAAAATATTTTCATTAGAAATCATTCATAATGAGGGTTTTTGCTTTCCTTTTTGTGATCATATATATGAACAGGTTTCTCCCTTGGTTTGGCTCATCAGGTAATAAACAATAGTTATTTCTTTGCAAATCTAACCAATTGTTGAGGAGTTTTACTGGCCATTAAATCATCAATTAAAACCAATTTAAAGACCACGAAATAAAGCTTGGAAACACCATAGGAGACTACTAGCAAGGATTCTTTTAAACTGTGAAATAAAGGAGTGGAAATATTATCAAATATTTGTACAATGGCCTAGTCATACTAGATTTTTTTAAACTATGAAATAAAGTAGTGGAAATATTATCAAATATTTGTACAATGGCCTGGTCATACTGCACTTATTTTCCACCATATTTGAGTCATTTTTCATACATAGGAAGCCCAATTTTCAGTTGAATTTTCCTCTAAACATACTAAAGAATGTCCAATGCACTTCCATGAATAACAATAGTGTGTCAATCCAAAAACTTTTAACAAAAAATTGCAACCTTGAATTTTAAGACATGGAAATATCATCATCTAGGCTCTTACACATGAAATCTTCAATGGAGTATATAAAAGCCTTATAAGAAATAGGACTACCTATACCTCCACCTATATCCATGGAATCACTTAAAACTACATCATCATAGATTGAAGCTTGAAAGGCAAATATTTTGATCCCTAAAGAAGTAAATCATCATGTTTAGATGTTCTTATTTCATCTTTTAGGAGCATCTTATGAATTGGTGTTGTCATCCCTCTCACAATCCATGACATAATAGAAGGATTCATTCAAAAGGACTCTCATCTACAATTTTTCCAATCAAGTTACTTGTTACATATTCTCCCAATGTAGCATTGCATCCAATGGGAGATTTCTTCATTGTTTCCTTGTAAACTTTGAGGCTATTCAACTAGACCATGAGTTTCATGCCTTGTTGATAACAACTACCCTTTTACCATGTTGAAAATTGGATAGGATATGAATGAAGGGACATATTTCATTCAAAAATCATTTAATTGTTTAGTTATTGTTGCATACCATTTAGGTAATCAATTCATGAAATAACATTTTAGCTCTATTACAATGGAGAGAATGTGACTTTTTTATATATTTAATATACCTACATTCAATTTTCATAAATAAATCAAAATAAATCATCATTAAGTACATAAGAGAGTTCTAATCATGGATAATTGAGAGGCAAAGAACATTCCCTTCATCTAAAACCAATACAAGCTATTGAAACGGGTTATTGATCCCAGATATGATATTTTATTGAAATGTGATTTATTATCTTTTAAAATGTGTTAATTCATGACTTTTTAAAACACCACTTAAATTGTTTTAAAACTTGAAATTGAGAATAAGAACTTGAAAATGGAAATTGTAGTAATTCAGAGAATATAACAAAAGGCACATTGATGCAATGACACCAAAAGTTTGATAATGGAGTTCGGCTATCTTCAAGCCTACATCTCTGGGCCCTAGTCTTCAGTGGGGAGGCTTTTTTTTAAATCTTCAAAAACATAAATAGACAAAAGAAAATTTCTTCAGATATAATCCTAAACAATCATTTTGCAATCTTCTCTATCTCAAGAACCTATCAAAACTCTTGGTTCTAAAAAAGGCTTCCTAGATCTCCCAAAAAGTGCCTTCAAAGTTTTAAGTCTACCTGTGTGTACCTACACAAATACTTCTCAGTTGCATAAAATGTTACCTTTGTTTATTATGGTGCACTCGTATAATTTTATAATGATAATTAGGAGGTTAGGGGATCAAATCCTGACCCCTTCTCCATTGTTGGTTCGATATGGTTTGTTGTGCATGATATATATATATTACAAATGTTTTTTAAAACAAAGCTTGGTGGCGGGGTCTACAGATACACCACCCCACACCCATATGTACTATCTAACAGCATTGAACATTAAACGAAATTTTTTAAACCATTGGCAGATGGATAAGGAGGCCTCCATACTTCGTGGGGAACCCAATGCACTTGCAGAGCTACCAGGTTTGGTGGGCTCCACCCCCCCTTTTTTAATAATGAAACAAACCCGCTTTAAATATATGCAGCCGAAACTTTATCAACAAGAAACATTGTAGGACAGTTGGTTAAGGCACACAATTTTCATTTGACATGTCATGGGTTCAGATCTTATTAGCTTTTCTAAGATCTTAACAATTTTTTGACTTATCTAATGAGTCCACGTGTCGCCCCCTGATAGGGCCATGTGTCACCCATTGATAGGGGCACGTGTCGCCTTGGGATTGGTCCCAACGCACCTAACCACAACTTGCCACTTGTTAACGCAGCATTGGTCCATATGTGCCAATGTTAGTCACCTTCTCATGATGCCACGTGGTGGTCAAACCTTGACCTTTGACTTCCTGTTGACTTTGACATTGACTTTTTGGTGTTTGTCGTGAAAATTTTACTTTGAATAACTTCTTCATATGAAGTCAGTTTTCTCCCATTCAAGTTGTATTGGAATAGTTTCTATGTGCTCTACTCGCTTGCCTTTTTTGGATCCTTTGATCATGCATTGATCAATTTTGGATCAGTTATGAGATGAAAAGGAAAATTTTTCTTATAGGTCTTATTTTCTAAAT
>APFE030614827.1:0-12195 GCA_000404065.3 Pinus taeda
AATTTAAGGGATAACTCTTGCATGACTTCAGAAAGACTTCTAACTTTAATTTCTCCAACTAATTAATTTAAAATAAATTAATTAATTATTTCCAATTAGCTATTAAGACTAAATTCGTTTTTAATTCACAATTTAATTCAAGGACAAATTAAATTGGAATATTCTTGTTGCCATATTTAAACACAAATTGGAAATAATATTACAGCTTCTAAATGGTTTGACTATGCAAGACAACTCTATAAGCAGGGTCCCAAGGTTGACCCTCCCCCCTTGGTCAACACTAATATTGAACTCTTCACGATACAAGAGGTAGAGATGGGTATTAAGAAGTTGGGTGTTGGAAAAGAAAAAGACTTAGCTGAACTCCAAGCAGAATATCTAAAGTGGGGCTCGAAGATTCTTGCACCTCACATTACAAAAATCTTCAACAACATCATACAACAAGGGCTCCCCACAGATTGGACAACTAGTTTGGGAATACCTCTTTTCAAGAGTGGTCACGTCAATCATCCCTCCAATTATAGGACCATCATGATAAAACCTTTGTTTTCACGATTTGGAAGCATGTTAGAGAACAAAATGAGCAATTGGGCAGAAGAAAGAGATAAGCGTGCTAAAGGGCAAGCAGGTTTTAGACCTAAACATTCCATAGTTGATCATTGTATAACTTTAAGGCACATCATTGAAAAAGTTTGGGAGAAAAAGGAAGAAGCCTTTTGTTGCTTTGTTGATTTCAAAAAAACGTTTGACTCGGTTTTGAGGGATAAGCTTTGGCACAGAATGGAGGAACTCGGGGTTCCTAAATATTTGAGAGTAATTGTGCATACACTGTATGAAGAGGTGAAAGTCAAAATTAGAAATTCAGCAGGAATTCATGAAAGTTTTAGAAGCGATATCGGGTTCAAGTAAGGTTTCCCATTGTCTCCTACCCTTTTTGGTTTATATATCGACAAGCTTGAGGAGTGGTTAAATTCTCAAGGGGGTGATGGTACCTATTTGGGCAAGTTTGTTATAAGGCTTCTTTTGTATGCAGATGACCTTATTCTGATTGCTAAATTGTCTCTTGGTTTGCAAGAGCACTTACTATCACTTGAGCATTTTTATAGAAGTGTGGGGATGCAAGTCAATATCAACAAAACAAAAGTAGTGGTCTTATCTAAAAAGGAAAACATAACCAACATTAGTTATACTTTGAAGGAAACATTTTGGAAGAAGTTGTGGATTACAAATACCTCAGAATTGACTTCAACAAAAATCTAAGCTAGAATGGTTGTATAAAGAAAAGAATTTTGGGGGGTTGGAAAGCATTGTATGCTTTTCAAAATAGGTGTAGAGAGGCAAAGTTATGGGACTGGAAAACCACTCAAACTCTTTTTGGGCTTCTAGTGATTATGGTGATTCTTTATGGTTGTGAACTATGGGCTAGTAGTACATCCGACATGCAGTGGAGATAAATTGAGAAAATTCATAAGCGTTTGATTACAAACAAATTTAAGATGAAAAGTGCAGTTCCTTATGATATCTTGTTAAGTGTAATTTGCTCGCATGGTTTGTGTGAAAAAATGGAGGAAGTTTTGATTGGAGATCTGTTGTGGGACTTGAAATCATATCACAAGCCAATTAATTTATGTTTCTCTTGGATTGGAAAGAAACAATTAGAGTCAAAAACTCAGCACACCCAACAAAATCCCCCACAGCGCAGAATTCTTTTGACCCCAGAAAATTGTAATACCTTCAAAATGACGTTAGAGAGGCTCTATGAGAAGGAGAAAATTACAATTCAAAGCCTTCATAGTCATGAATTAACACATTTAATTCAATGCGCACTTGCAAGGTGCAAAAGAGAAAAAATTAAGAAGTGTGAAACAATTTTATTTTCAGTTAATGCTTGGTTTGACGGGGAATGCAAAAAGGCAAGGAGAATGTGGAAAGAGTCAAACATGGATAACATAAAGCTCAAAGCTTATAAGCAGTTATTAAGTAAGAAAAAAGCCTATTTCATGGTTTCAAAGAGGGAAGAACTATTCTTCCTTGGGAAAAATAATCCCAAATTATTTTGGAAGGACATCCAATTGAAAAAAAATACAATTTGTAGAAAATTTGATGGTAGGTTAACCCGATAATGCAATATAAATCAAAGCAGAATATTATAACCTACTTCTACTATCAATTTGTGGAAGCCTAAAGATCACGCTGAACAATATAACCAAAAGAAGAAAAATCAATGGCACAATACACATGAAAATACTTTGGGAAAAGCCTCAGCTAAAAACCCCACACTATTGTATTATCATACATGGTGGAAATACATAGGAATTATACAAAGCCTTAGCTCTTATAGCTAGCCAGCTCTTAGTACAATCCTTAGATGCTCACAAGCAATCTTGGCTTCTCTCCAGCCTTCCTCTCTGCCCTCCAAGTTCCTATTTCCTTTCGTTGTTTCAATTGAACAATCTCCAACATCTCGATTTATCAAATAACCATTTAATTGGATCCTTCCCCGGTAGCATCATAATTCAATTGAACAATCTCCAATATCTTGATTTATCAAACAACTGTTTTATTAGATCTATCCCACCAAGCATAGGTCAACTAAGATTTTTAGATTACCTAAATCTATATAATAACAAGGGAATTTGCTGAGCAACAAGTCCTTGCCTAAGAATTGTATGCAGGGCCAGGGGAAGGGTGGTGCAGAGATTCCAGGCTATGACTTGCCTCATGGGCTTTCCTGTCTTGTGTGGATAGACAACTTTATTTAATTTATGCAAAAACACCAAAACCAAATTTTTCTTTCCATCTCAAAGAAACGTCATCAAGTTTACATCACATATTTATAAATGCATTACAGTTGGAAAACATTTTTGCACATGTGGAAATGTTTAGATAGACATAGAAATTGAAATTGTAAACTGATGTCATGTGGAATTGGTCAGATAGACATAGAAATTGAAACTGTAAAGTGAATAGCAAGAAGAGGAACCTCCTCCAAGCCTAAGGAACTGCATGTGATTCTCAATGCTCTCTATCGGTTAGAGGATCTGGTTCTCAGTTTTCCATGTGGGATTGATTGACCCAAATCAACTTTTGCATCAACTATAAATCACTAACGGTGCATTCAAACCCTTCAGGCTTCACCACTCTGAACTAGATATGTTTTATATCATGAAATTCATTCAACTGGAAATATTACTTGCCCAAAATTTTGAAATAACAAATGACACAGATTTGCCCCAAGTTTAGTGTGACACTTAAGCACTTAATGTGACAAAGGGCTTTGATGAGCGAGCAAATTTTGCATAGTCCTCCCTATGCAACAAGAAATGATATGTACGACATTACTACAACCATGGAAAGTATTGGAGATTACAAATTATGAGATAGATTGTAAATTAAAGATGATCAACATCTTTGTCCACTCATCCTTTTCTTCTTGCATCCATGGTAGCCATTTCTAAGGCAAGTCAGACACATGAGTAGGCACTGGAAATTAGACAGTTTTTTAAGTGTCTGAGGCATCTGTTCAACAAGCATCTTCTACGAGAAGGAAACACTAGCTTTTCCACCAAGGACACCCAGTCACAATAAATCAATGTGGATTTATTTGGTACGAATTCCTCAAAAGTTGTAGGTAGTTCAATTCGAGTTATACCCTTTCTTATGTTCGTCTGTCTACACCTGGACCCATTCTTATTTTGTTTTGGTTGTTTGGTAGTTCATTTCGTGCAACTCACACATGGGTCATCAAGTTGAGACCTCACACACAAAGTTAGGTTAGCACAAGAAAACAAAATGATTTGTAAGTGCTATGGTCGAATAGAGATTGCACTACGGATTCAACATCACTACTCCATATGCCCTCTAGTGCATATTTATTCCATCTTATTGTGCTATTTAGTCATTTGTAATGGCTTGACAAGATGGGAAAAGTCTAGTAATTTCACTTGCAATACTTATAATGGAGAAAGTGTGGTAGATTATGTAATTTGCTCGCATGGTTTGTGTGAGAAAATGGAGGAAGTTTTGATTCGAGATCAGCTGTGGGACTTGAAATCATATCACAAGCCAATTCATTGATGTTTCTTTTGGATTGGAAAGAAACAATTAGAGTCAAAAACTTAGCATGCCCAACAAAATCCCCCATAGGGCAGAATTCTTTTGACCCCAGAAAATTGTAATACCTTCAAAATGACACTAGAGAGGCTCTTCGAGAAGGAGAAAATTACAATTCAAAGCCTTCATAGTCATGAATTAACACATTTAATTCAATGCGCACTTGCAAAGTGCAAAAGAGCAAAAATTAAGAAGTGTGAAATAATTTTCTTTCCGGTTAATGCTTGGTTTGACGGGGAATGCAAAAAGGCAAGGAGAATGTGGAAAGAGTCAAACAAGGATAATATAAAGCTCAAAGCTTATAAGTAGTTATTAAGTAAGAAAAAGGTCGATTTCATGGTTTCAAAGAGGGAAGAACTAATCTTCCTTGGGAAAAATAATCCCAAATTATTTTGGAAGGACATCCAACTGAAAAAGATACAATTTGTAGAAAATCTAATGGTAGGTTAACCTGATAATGCAATATAAATCAAAGCAGAATATTATAACCTACTTCTACTACAATTTGTGGAAGCTTAAAGATCAAGCTGAAAAATATAACCAGAAGAAAAAGAATCAATGGCACAATACACATGAAAATACTTTGGAAAAGCCTCAGCTAAAAATCTCACACTATTGTATTATCATACATGGTGGAAATACACAGGAATTATACAAGATTATGGATCACAGAAGTCTGAATTCTTTAATTATACAAAGCCTTAGCTCTCACAGCTAGCCAGCTCTCAGTACAATCCTCATAGATGCTCACAAGATTGGCTTCTCTCCAGCCTTCCTCTCTACCCTTCAAGCTCTTATTTCCTTGCACTATTTCTTGTGGATGATTCTCTCTTACCAAGTGGAAAACCCATCCTCCAAAACTGTGTAATCCTCAAGGATAAATCCTTGAATGCATGCATGATTTTTCTCCATGAGAAAATACATGCAACTGATAGTACACTTTCCTTGACTTTAATATCAACTAGGTCTTTCTAAGAATAGACATGCATGAGTTTCTGATGAGGGAATCTTCAGTTAACTGGAGTAGCACTAGTTGAGTGCATTAATGCATCAACTGGCTGTTAACTCACTATTAGTTCCTCAAACAGTTTGGAACTAATTTAACTCGACTTAACTTAGTAAACTAAGTTAACTAATTAGAACTCAAATATAGCTCAATCTTATCTCCTTAATTTAAGTGATAACTTTTGCATGACTTCAGAAAGACTTCTAACTTGAATTTCTCCAACTAATTAATTTATAATAAATTAATTAATTATTTCCAAGTAGTTTTTAAGACTAAATTCGATTTTAATTCACAATTTAATTAAAGGACAAATTAAATTGGAATATGTTGAAATGTGCAACAAGAAATGCTAAAAATAGAAGATGCTAAAAATACCACTGCTATAAATAGTCGGGCTATAAATAGCAGTTCAGCCATTGGATATCTTAGCTACAATGGGTGAAAAGTGAAAGTGCTAAAAATATCTTTTCTAAAAATAGCATTTCGAGATCCCTTCTTATTTTAGTTATTCCCTAAACTAAACATAGGAAATAAAATTCGAATTTGATATTAACAGCAGTTTGTAAATTGATTAATTAATTCATCTTGAGTTAATTAGTTAAGGAATTTTGAACTTGAAGTCTATGTGAGGACATGCAACAGTTTCTCCTTTGACTGAGGGATTTATCCATCAGTGAAAGAGATAAGGATGAGCGGTAATATTGAGTTGTAATTAGTTGGCTCAGTTAACTGAGTCAAGTCCAGTTAGATTAATTTAACAGTTTATTAAATTAATGAGAGTTCAGTTAGTTAATACTTGCATGCATGTAACTACTGTATTTCATATAACTGAGTATTCACTAATGGATAACTCATGCATGTTAGTTCAATCAAAGACCCAATTGAGATCAGATGGAGGGACAATGTACTATCAGTTGCTAGGATATTCCTTGGTGAATATTCCTTGCATGCAGAAGGAATATTATTCCTTATGGATTGTACAGTTGGACTTGAGGTTACAGTGAGTGTGATGAGTCCAATTCACACATGTGATATCATTGGACCCCAATCAAAACTATGCAAGGAAATAGGTGGCTTGGAGGGCTTTAGGAAGATATATTCTATGTCTATTGAGTCTGTGAGCAGTATTGTTTGATTGCAGAGAGAGCAGGATAGCTTGAGAGCTGATTATTTTTGTAACTTGAACAAGATTTCCACTTGTATGATAATACAGAGTTGGGGATTGAGGCTGGTGTTTTCCCTAGTGTTATATATTTTGTGTTATGGTTGATTACTTCTCATTCTCAGTTATATATGTTCATGCTTGATGATGCTCATATCTGTTTAAGCTTCCTCTAAGTTTATGGTAGAAGTAGATCTAGTATTACGCTTTAGGACATTGCATATATCAGGTGGTTTACAGTGAAATTTCTACAGAATATTCTTGTTGCCATATTTCAACACTCCCTCTCAACAAGAAAGGGATTATCTGCCACCTGGATCCTGTCTCTATGGAACTCAAATTTACACTTTGACAATGCCTTTGTCAAAATGTCAGCATCTTGCTCCTCTGTCGAAATATAATGCAGCAACATCATCCTCCTCGCTACACAGTCTCTGAGATGATGATACTAGATGTCGATGTGCTTGGACCTATCATGAAATACTGGATTCTCAAATAGTTTGATACAACTCTGATTATCACAATAGATCATAGTTGGATCCATCCTCCGACCAAACAAACGAACTAGGATTTTCCGCATCTAGATGGCCTCGCATGTTGCCTAACTTGCAGCCATGTATTCTGCCTCTACCGAGCAGAGTGAAACCAACCTCTGTTTCTTGCTGTACCAAGAAACTGCCACTGACCCAAGGTTGAAAATCCCTCCTGATTTGCTCTTCCGATCTGATGGACTCCCTGCCCAATCTACATCAGTGAAGCCCTGTAGCTTCACTCCCTATGTCCATTTGTACCATAATCCATATTGAGATGTGCCTCTGAGGTATCTCAATACATGCTTTTCCGCCTTCCAAAACACCTTGGTAGGCTGAACCATTATTTGAATCAGTTGGTTCATAACATAGCACAAATCTGGTCATGTGTTCACTAGGTACATCAGTGAACCCACAACCTGCCTATAAACAGTAGCCTCTACCACTTCTCTTGAAGTAGCAACCTCCTGCCTCCAATTACTTGCTAGACGAGTCTACATGGGCTTGCACTTCTCCATGTGGAATCTCCTGAGTATCTCATTGGCATACTTGCCTTGAAACACAAACAACTCCCCATCCTTCTGCCACACTTCCATGCCAAGGAAGTAATGCATGAGACGCATGTCTTTCATCTCGAACTCTCTTGCAAGGTCCTCCTTATACTATATCATCGGCAGTAGTTATTCCCACACTGTTAAGCTCATCTCTGAAAGTGGTGAGCTTGTTCAGATATGTGGAAATAGTATCGCCCTTCTCCATCTTGATTCTTCGAAGCTTATCCTTGAGCGCCAATTTCCTCTGGTCATTATTGTTCTGGTAGAGGTCCTTCAATGTCTTCCACATTGAAAATGGAGTATCCTTCCCATGGAGACTCGAGACAATATGGTCTCGAACTCCCTCAAGGATGATCTGTCTCACCTTCGCCACCACACTTCTTCCACTCAACCAATGCTTATGCATTAGTTGAAGCTAAGCTTTGGGATTTCTTGATCAATTGAATTCCTTATAGCCATTGTCTTCTAATACAACCTCCATTCTATCTTTCCATGCTATGTAATTCGAGCTACCTTCCAAGGCATACTCGAGTCTCAAGCCATAGAACGCCATTGGCCAACCTTGAAGTATGATATGAATTCGATTTACACCTGCAACCTCGAACTTGAAAATTCGAATTCTCTTCTTAGTATACTATTCACAACTCCGATACCATGTAGAAAATTTCTACAAATCCAACTCTGATACCATGTAGAAAATCGGATGGTAGGTTAACCCGATAATGCAATATAAATTAAAGCAGAATACTATAACCTACTTCTACTATCAATTTGCGGAAGCTTAAAGATTGAGCTGAACATAATAACGAAAAGAAGAAGAATCAATGGAACAATAAACATGAAAATACTTTGGGGAAAGCCTCAACTAAAAACCCCACACTATTGTATTATCATACATGGTGTAAATACATAGGAATTATACAAAGACTTAGCTCTCACAGCTAGCAAGCTCTCAGTACAATCGTCACAGATGCTCACAGGCAATATTGGTTTCTCTCCAGCCTTCCTCTCTACCCTCCAAGCTCCTATTTCCTTGCATTGTTCCTTGTGGATGATTCTCTCTTACCAAGTGGAAAACCCATCCTCCAAAACTGCACAATCCTCAAGGATAAATCCTTGACTACATGCATGAGTTTTCTCCATGAGAAAACACATGCAACTGAGAGTACATTGTCCTTGACTTTAATCTCAACTGGGCCTTTCTCAGAATAGACATACATGAGTTTCTGATGAGGGAATCTTCAGTTAATTGGAGTAGCACTAGTTGAGTGCATTAATGCATCAACTGGATGTTAACTCATTATTAGTTTCTCAAACAGTTTGGAACTAATTTAACTCAACTTAACTCAATAAACTGAGTTAACTAATTACAACTCAAATATAACTCAATCTTATCTCCTTAATTTAAGGGATAACTCTTGCATGACATCAGAAAGACTTCTAAGTTGAATTACTCCAACTAATTAATTTAAGATAAATTAATTAATTATTTCCAGGTAGTTGTTAAGACTAAATTCGATTTTAATTCACAATTTAAGTCAAGGACAAATTAAATTGGAATATTCTTGTTTCCATATTTCAACACAAATTGGAAATAATATTACAGCTTCTAAGTGGTTTGACTATGCAAGACAACTCTATGAGCAGGTTCCCAAGGTTGACCCTCCCCCCTTGGTCAACACTGACATTGAACTCTTCACGATACAAGAGGTAGAGATGGGTATCAAGAAGTTGGGTGTTGGAAAAGAAAAAGAATCAGCCGAACTCCAAGGAGAATATCTAAAGTGGGGCTCAAAGATTCTTGCACCTCACATTACAAAAATCTTCAACAACATCATACAACAAGGGCTCCCCACAAATTGGACAACTAGTCTGGGAATACCTCTTTTCAAGAGTGGTCACGTCAATAATCCCTCCAATTATAGGACCATCATGATAAAACCTTTGTTTGCACTATTTGGAAGCATGCTAGAGAACAAAATTAGCAAGTGGTCAGAAGAAAGAGATAAGTGTGCTAAAGGGAAAGAAAGTTTTAGACCTAAACATTCCACAGTTGATCATTGTATAACTTTAAGGCACATCATTGAAAAAGTTTGGGAGAAAAAAGGAAGAAGCCTTTTGTTTCTTTGTTGATTTCAAAAAAGTGTTTGACACAATTCCGAGGGATAATCTTTGGCACAGAATGGAGGAACCTGGGGTTCCTAAACATTTGAGAGCAGCTGTGCATAGGCTGTATGGAGAGGTGAAAGTCAAAATTAGAACTTCAACAGGAATTTCTGAAATTTTTAGAAGTGATATTGGGGTCAAGTAAGGTTGCCCATTGTCTCCTACCCTTTTTGGTTTATATATCGACAAGCTTGTGGAGTGGTTAAATTATCAAGGGGGTGATGGTACCTATTTGGGAAAGTTTGTTATAAGGCTTCTTTTGTATGCAGATGACCTTATTCTGATTGCTAAATTGTCTCTTGGTTTGCAAGAGCACCTACTATCACTTGAGCATTTTTGTAGAAGTGTGGGGATGCAAGTCAATATCAACAAAATGAAAGTAGTGGTCTTATCTAAAAAAGAAAACATAACCAACATAAGTTCTACTTTGAAGGCAACATTCTGGAAGAAGTTACGGATTACAAATACCTTAGAATTGACTTCAACAAAAATCTAAGCTGGAATGGTTGTAGAAAGAAAAGAATTTTAGGGGGTTGGAAAGCATTGTATGCTTTTCAAAATAGGTGTGGAGAGGAAAAGTTATGGGATTGGAAAACCACTCAAAATCTTTTTGGGCTTCTAGTGATTTTGGTGATTCTCTATGGTTGTGAACTATGGGATAGCAGTACATCTAGCATGCAGTGGAGACAAATGGAAAAAATTCATGATTACAAACAAATTTAAGATTAAAATTGCAGTTCCTTATGATATCTTATTAAGTGAAATAGGGGTTGCTCCTGTTGAAGCAATTGTTATGGTGTGATTCATAAGCTATTTAAAAAAAAATGAGCAAA
This sequence comes from Pinus taeda, assembly GCA_000404065.3. NCBI lineage: Eukaryota > Viridiplantae > Streptophyta > Pinopsida > Pinales > Pinaceae > Pinus > Pinus taeda. The sequence continues at coordinate 10,365 of APFE030614827.1, forward strand.
TGGAAGAGAGTAGATGGCCTAAGGTTGTCTTTAATGATAGATTGAGCAAGAGCAAAAAAACTTGAGTGCAACAAAATAAAAAATGGTTTAGTAAATGGGGTATTTTCTTGAATGAGTGTCCCATAAACAGCAAAGAGATAAAAAATTTCGTTATGGAAAAGTTCCACAAGCATACTTGGGATAAGGAGCTAGGAAGGAAGAAAAATTACTATATTGAAGTGTTTAATCCCACTCATAGTCATCAACCAAAAGCATACATAGAGGCCAATATATCTTGGACAACCAATTTTATTATTTCTTAGTTAAGGACTAATTCTCATCAACTTTGTTGTGAAAGAGGGTGCTGGAAAAGGCCAAAGGAAGTGTGGGAGGAAAGAGTATGCATTTTTTGTTCTTCCAGAAAAGTGGAAACAGAAAAACATTTCATTTTAGAATGTGAGGCCTTCAAAGACAACAGGGAAAGTTATGCAGATATGTTGGTAGCTAGCTTTTGGGATAATCTATTTAGCGAGGGGTTTGTCGAGAATCTGGGAGCATTTATTTTGAAGCTTCACAAAAAAAGGATCGGATACATCAAGCAGATGAAGAAGCAATCTGTCCCATAGATATCTTTAGTCTCATGGACATTAAAATAATTTCTTCTTAAAATAATTTTTCTTCTTCTTCTATATGTTGTTGTCTTCAAATCCCATTGGTTTATTGCAGCCCTATGTGCTTTAACTACGCTTATTTGTGCACTGTTACTCCCTTATCCAAGCACCTTCCATCCAAGTCACACTTGACCACTTGAAATTTCCATCCAATATATCTTATATATCTTTAGCATCTTCTTTTTTTTGTCAATCTTACCCAACCTTGACCTTACCTGAAAATTCAGTGCCTATAGTTCCTATACCGTTCTCTTATTCTTCCTTGGCCATCTGAGCCTCAAACTTGACTTCCTTAGTAAATATTCCCGCATACTGTAATGTTGCATTAATGTCTTCTTTTCCAGCTTTATATAAACTAATTTTGAGGAGTCAACTTTATAAAAGTCTCGATAATTGAATTTCTTTCTCACCTATCAAATTCAATGAGAGTGTTGATTCCTACAAGTTACTCCAATGAGCTGACAACTACTACTGCTAATGCTTTCTTTCTATGTGACTATGTTGTCAAAATTCAATTGCAACTAGAACAAAACCTTCTACATAAATAGATTCTTTGCAAGACTATTAGATATCGCATTTGCAACAAATATGTCAAGATAGGCACTTTTTGTTAGAGGTTAATTGGCTTGAGTCTCGACTCTTCAAAGAAAGTTAAAAAGAATCTATATGATCGACATGCTAATAGTATAAGTTAACTTCTTACTCATTCTCATGTCTAGATATGACATGCAAAGGGTAGTAACAAATATCAATTATATAATGCCACTAATACATATAAACTACTCAGAATATTAAAGAGCAAGAAAAACTAGGAATGAAAACTAAACACACCACAAAAGTACATATATTAGGATTACCTTAATTTGTACCAATTGAGATTCATTGATGTTATTCCCTGTCAATTTACTGATGCTATTTTCTATCAATATATTAGCACAACCCGACTTCACATAGACAACACTCAAAAAAGAAAAGACCTAAGTATAACTTGATACTATGCCAAAAGGCTCTTAAAAAACATAAGTATAACTTGATACCATGCGAAAAGGCTATTAAAAATTATTAGATCTCTCTCCCTACCTTCACATAGACAATAGGCAAGAAAAAACATAAGAATTATTTGATACCACGCGAAAAGGATCTTTAAAATATTATTGAATCTCTTTCTCTCTGTGTATATA
>APFE030614827.1:34733-65247 GCA_000404065.3 Pinus taeda
GTACCTTGAGGGCCATCGTCATTATTGGTGGCACCTCTCGCGTCTGTTAACAGTTTTCATCATTGACTGGTAATCAGACGATGTTCATGCATGTTCGACTTCAACTCCTGTATTCACATGCTTGAACTTGTACTGTGTTCGAGTCGAGTTGGAGCGCAAGACCCCGGATTATGTATATTAAAATCCGGGTTGCATTTTGTGGATTATTGTAATCATTACATGACTCATTTATTGGATGGCTGCGACCATAACTGAGTCCATTTATAGATCCTCATCGGATGGCTGCGTCCATACCTAGGATCCAGTTGTATATACTCTGTTACAGATGGTTGCGCCCATACCACATCTATCATGTACTTGAGATATCAGTTGTACTTCTTTTCGCAGGTTCTCCGGCGGCAGTGTTTTCAGTCATGCATGTTCTTGTAAAGCGCTTCACCCCTCTTTCTCTCTCGGGCCTCATGCTTTAGGGGGCATCTGTTACACAGTAATTTGTCACCATTTGTCACCGTCCCTATTACCCCTCTCCTGCACCTTGGAGGACTCATTCCGGGACTTGTGAGAAGTGACAAGACTTGAAACCACTTGCATTATTGACCTCTGAACATGAGCTTCATATGCCCTGAAGACATCTCCTGCTCTTTGCCCTTAAAAATAGCCCTTTTTACATTAGTGCTAGCCCACTGTGTTCTGCCCGCGCCAATGGGGAAAATCCTATAAAAGGGGCGCGCCATTAGTGCTCTGTCCCAGAGTCGCAATCGCGCCAACCTTTTTGGGCAAAGTTTTTAACCAATCAATTTCCAAAAGTTCTATCCAACTCATTCACCAACTGCATCCAAGTTAAGTGAAGATGGTTTGGCTTCGAATCTCCTTGAATTGGAAGTAGTTTGCCACCATTCCATAGAAGTTTCCAAGTGATGAGGCCAAATCCATTATTGTTGTGATTGATCTTATCTCTTCCTTTTCATCTATAAAAGCTTGTCTCCATGCCTTGAGCAAGCTAGTTCTAGTCCTATGGTAATTATACTTGTGCTGAAAGGAAGATATCAAGAGATTAGAGTTGCAAGAGCCTTCTTTGTGTCCATAAGGCTTAACCTAAGTAAGGAGATCTTGTCACCAAAGAGGGAGAGGCTTGTCCCTCATCCCTTCAAGCTTTGCAAGACTTGTGTAGCTGAGCACCCAGCCAAAGGAGGACTTGACGTCAGGACGCTGGTTGTATTCTCCTTTGTTGATTATTAATAATAGATGACTATCATTATGGTTCCATTCTCGTTGTTGTGATGATTAATTTTGAATTATGTCCTTCCTGACTGATGTATAATTGCATATATTAGATTTCACGCTTGTGTTTGTGTTGTTCTCTTTGTGTGCAGGTGTCCATTCACGAGGATAGTGGAGGATTGTGACCGGCCGAGGCAAAGGAACGTGGGCGACATCTCTTCTACAAACGAAAGCATTGGAACTCAAGTAGGTCTTCATCACCTACCTTTTTATTTGCAATTAGGAACCTGCGTGATAGCATTGTTTGATTGTTGCTAGACCCGTTCTGGGCTAGTCGGTATTGCCTCTATCTGTAGAGAGGATTTACCTCTCCAACACCTTCCCTCAGCAATTCATGAAAAAATTCAAAATATCATGATATTATGTATTGTAATCGATGCAGGTCACCGTCCGCTTCAGTTGCTCTTCATCACATCGTAAATCATATCACTTGACATTATCATTTTTGACTGCATGCTTTAGGGGGCAACTGTTACACGTCTATTTGGGCACATCACTCTCGACATTCAGATCAATACTTTTAGGGCTCATCAAATCCTAATTCAGTTGTTACATGTCCTGGAGAAGTTAGCTCATTGAATGCCTCTTTCTATGAAAGTTTCATGGCCTAAAGCCTTCCTGAAATGCCTCCTTGGGACACCAGTGTAGCCCAAGCCTTGAGACAATGCACTACAAAGCAGACAGGCCCACTGTGGCCTGCACTACAGTACACTTAGGCCCTGTTTATCCTGCACTGGGTGAGATTGAGTGAAATTTGCATAGGGTTCTAGGAATATTCCTTCATTATAGATGATTCTAGAAGGTTCCCATCTCTTATCCCCTCCTATGAGCTCGAAATTGGATAGGCTAAGGATCCATCAACCTCCTATCCTCTCATCCCTTGCTCCATGGAAACTAACTCCAAGTTTGGAAGGCCATTCAATACCCTCATTTATGAAAAAACTACCTCCATTTCCTATAAATTGAGCACTCATCATAGTGATCAAGGGGCTAGAATCTAAAGATTGTAGAGAAATTATGTTGGGTTGAGATTTGAGTTGATGTCAAGAAATTTTATGCTACTAGATTGGTGTGTTTTGATGTGGTGAGGGTTGGACTGAAGCTGGAGGAGTGGCAGAGGATCAAACTGTATTGGGTGAAACTCTTCCTTCTACATTAATAAAGTGTTTATTCCTTTTCTCATATTCTTTTTCATATCTATGATGATTATGTGTTTCAATGTCTTCGATTTCATTAGTTTATAGTAGATAGATCATGTATGCTTTGATCGTTTGTTGTTTCTGTTTCTATTGTTACAGGTACAATTGAGCGGATTTAGTTCAAGTGGGAGCGACGAGATCAATTCAAAGGGGATCAAGGAAGTGAAAGACCACAAGTAAGTTCTCTCATTTCATCTATCTATTATAGGAAAAGGTTAAGCTACTTTATTTCTGTTGTTCTAGGTGTAGCTACCCACCTAGGGAAAATGTGTTTGTCCATAGATGCAAATTCCATATAACACACATGCATAATTATCAAAATTATACCACATGTCATCAACATCATTCTAACAGAAAAAACATTAAATAGCCTACAAGAACACCTTCAGGCACTGAAAACATTCTACAAAGAATTAGGCACAGAAGGTAACACTGAAAAGACTGAAGTGCTCATCTTCTCTCTCAAACACAAATCAATTTCAATTGGGAGAAATAATCAGAAAGAGGTTGCAACACAGTTGGAAGGCAACATTTCTCCCACAAAATAGATGTAGGAGAATTTTTTTTTTAGAATGGGATGTATTCCAAAAACTAATCACATTGATTCTTCTATAGTTTGAGAAAGAAAATATCAACACCATATTATATTATGCTCATTGAAACAAGATTTCACTCATGGGAACTGGAGGCCATATCAAGATTGATACTATAGATAAAAGATTTGAAATGGCCAGCAAGAGAATGCCCAGTCAAATTTGCAAGAAGACATGACAAAAGAAGAAGAAATATCAGTAACTTCAATGTAAAAAATGGTTTGCGAGGGGGAATATAGCAGAAAAAGATTGACCACTTGATGAAATAGAGATGATACAACATTTAGAGGACCACTAAAGATAGAGTAGATAGCTGTTGTTTTTAGGCAAGTGATTGGCACATAATGATAAAGAATTGCACCTGTAACATTCAAGCATATGGTTATTACAAAGAACACAAAAGTATCCGTGACCAAGAACACAAAAGTATATGTGACCATTAAAGAGCTTAAAATCTCAACTAACCACAAACTATCTAGTGTATCCCAATAAAAACAAAAATGAACAAGAAAACTTCATAAATAAGTTGTTGAATCTAGGAAACTAGATCTTAGGTTCATGATTGAGCCATCCAACAATAACAATGACAACTTAAATAACCCAACATCCTTGATCAAATTGCAGATTAAATTTGATTTTATACAACAATTCTCAGTGAAACGTTTTGGAAAATCTCATAGATCCCTATGTATGCGATTGAAGATCTCAAATTCCAAATAAAACAGCTCAAATAAAATCGAAAAGAGGAACACAAGTGAAGCAAACCCAAATAACACTCTGCAAACCATAGTATGGTATGAAGAGGAATCATCGTACCTTCCTATGATGCATATCCTCCAAGGTGAATAAAATGAAAAAATATGTTAATAAAGGTAGGTTCAGAAATTAGAAACTTGTCAGTCATTTTTAAAAATTAGAAGACACGTGGTAAAAAACCGCACACATGGAAAAAGCACACCATTCTACGACCACTTGTCCACAAACACACACACATATTTTTTTCCCATCTCTCTCATAATTTTCGTTGTCATTTGCATGCCTTCCTCTCAAGTCCAATCCACAACTGTAGAATAAGTTGTTCTGCAACCAGAACGGGTGCTAGGCAAATTGATTGCAGAAAAGTAGGAACATTCACTAGTTCAGGATAAACTGGTAGATCAACTGAATCATTAGCCATTTTTACCCTTAATTATGATGTTTTCTTTGATGAGTATGGGTCACTTGGGTATGGAACTAATTAGGGTTATGGTTCTCCAATAATGAACATTGTATCTCAATCTCGAGATGGCTCTAAGACCGGATAAGAAACTGGAGATGGAAAAAATTATTTGAATGGAACTTAATCTCGAGCTATAACTCATCCCATCAAAGATGTATCCTCTATTTCTACTGAAAAATCCGCTACATATTCTACTTTATTTGTCTATATCTTCATGTTGCTAGTGCTATTGGTGGTGTTTTCACTCAACCAACTGCATATGAATCTGGCATAAGCATTGCATCTCGATATGCGACTACTGGCATTGGATCTCAATCTACTTATGCCTCTTATGCCCTTGCATCTACAACATCATTTACTGGTTTTTAGTAAATTGAATATGGGACTGGATATGTAACAGAAGAATCTACAATGCGTAAACCATTATTTTATCAAACATAGTTCAATGTTACCTTCGCTGCATTTTACTGGTAAATAATAACTTCAACTAGCTTAGATGCAGATTCAACAAAGACTGAATGTAATAATTGCAATTGCAAGAGTACTATATGTTGCAAATGCAACTCGTTGTAATGTTTAAGTTCACTTAAGTTCGTAAAGCGCTCAAAACCAGAAATTTCAACGACAAAAGCAAGTACAAAATCAGCAAACATATAAGGTAATTCAAGTAATTCAACATTGAATAGAGTCTTTCTCAAAACCAGAAATTGCAATGGCAAAAGCAATTACAAAATCAACAAACGAATCAGGTAATTCAGGTAATTCAACATTGAACAGAGTCTTGCATTACAGATAAAATGACCATGCATTGACAATTTCATAAAAAAAATATTAAGGTTACAAGAAAGGAAAAAAACACGGCATATATGAAAATCACACTCTCATATATGAAAATCATACCACCAACTTGGGGTTTTTTTGTTCTATCCATTGGCATGAATCAAATTTTATTGTAATCATGGTCAATTTCTTTCTACATATAGAGCATTTTATTGTAATCATGGTCAATTTGTTTTCTACAAAAGGATCCATGGAGTCGATGTAGGTTGTCGTATAGACTTATTGTCACAGAGCCGTGGAGTCGGTGTGAGCTGCATTTCCATGGAGTCTGTGTGGGTGCATCTTCCTCTTCGTGGCCAAGAACAAATAAATCAATGCCTTTTGTTTCCATTCACTGAAGCCACTATTCAATAACTGCTTGCACGGAGCCGTTCGACTCCGTTCACTAAAAGAATTCACCATTGACTGCATGAAACGATCCATAAACTACATGCACATAGCCACCATGGTTCAAAGCACTTCGGTTCGGGGGTATGGTTCTTCCTCTCTCAGGTCTATCTCGAAGGGTTCTAGATTGAGGGTTCTGGATTGAGTAGATACATCTATCTTGTCTGTTAGCAAATGGGTGTCCCCCATCTCCCTAATCCAACCCCATCTTCCTAACTTCCCTAGGTACAAGTAGAAAAACAAGCAATATAGTCGATGTGGTTTTCGTTCCATGGAGTGGGTGTGGCTGCATCGAGCTGCATTGAATGCGCTAGGGAAGCCCAACATGTAGCTATTACCAGGGGGTGTGCGCAGGAATCTCCTCCTCGTTTCTCGTCCTTCAGAGTTCGTCTACCAGTCCCTGCGAATATCCCACATCCTAGCTCGTACAAGCTCCCCTTCAAAGAAGGGGTTCTTCAATAGTATCATAGTAGCATATACAGGGTCCCCTTGAAAGAAGGGGTTCTTCAACCGTCTCACACGTGGCACATGCACATGGCTATTACATGCAGATAGCAACATAGTCACGTGGTCTCAAAGGCATGTAGTGTGGCATGCCCGAGGTGGCATATATATTACAAACCGACTAAACAACCCAAACAATTAAGGAACATTTAATGCTAGTGAACTAATGCTAGCATTAGTTTAGGTTTAAAAAATTAACAATCAAGCAAACCCTTTTAGCCAAGAAATTATATGAACAATATAGGTCATATAGCCTCTTTGTCTCTTCCCGTCTCGAGAAGAGGCCAAATAAGATGACAAAAATTTGTACGTCTATTTGACTAGTTGGGCCACCATACATTTCATGAAAAAGATGGAAAAATAAGAAACTTTTGGTTAATTTCAAAGAAGAAATAATGTCAAGTCCAAAAATTCGACTACTATAGTCCCATGCTGCAGGAGACAGGGGCTAACAATATGCTTGGCACTATGCTCAGTAGTATTAGTGGTTTAGTTTCTCTTGAATTTTTTGATTTTTCAAAGAACAATTTTGAAAATTCAATCCCCGAAAATATTGGCAATTGCCTTCTTTTAATTGAATTTTCTGCTCAGACTAATAATTTCTCTGGAACTCTTCCAATATATTTGGCTAATTGTCCTATATTGAGTTGTTGGATTTGAGGTGAAATAAATTGATAGGGAAACTTCCTTACTACTTGACTTTTTTGTTCACTTGAAACTTTTGAACTTTGGTTGCAATAATTTCTATGGTGACATCCTTGAATGGATAACAAATTTCACCCAATTGTCTATGTTGGATTTATCCAACAATAAATTCACTGGAAAAATGCCCTTACATTTTGAAAGACTTATAGAATTTGTAAATAATTCTTTATATAGAATTTATGAAATGTCAGTTAGTGCCAGTGGAAATGAAAATACTATATACTATAGCAGACATAAATAGTGAAGATAGCTACTTAAGCTATCCAATAAGTAAAGGAAGAACTGGGGAATAATCCAGAGGATGCCAATCGACTCATCCACTTCCTAAACAACAAGAACAGATATGAGCTCCATGAGCTTAACATAGAAGATAAGACTGAGGCCCTTCTAGAGATTAGGAAGGTTCTTTCCAAAAGAAACCTTATGCTTAACTTAGAAGAGAAATGCCATAACATGCAAGTAGCCATTGATAGATTCATGGCTAAGTTTTAGATTTTGAGGGAGAAGGGTCTTCCCAGTCTTGTGGTCATAAGTGGCAAGCTCATGCCTTAGCTGGAATATGGTGATAGACTCAGGAATTTGGCCAAGGAACAAGCCAACACTTCAACTATTAAAGCTTTGCCAACAAGCCAAGTGTTATATGATACATTTGAAAATTTGTTTTTCCTAGAGAAACACTTGTTCCTCACTAAGCCAAATTTTGCAAAGTACACAGAGGCCGATGAAATCTACAAAAGGATGATGAGTGTAAAACTACCTGATGTGGAATGGTGGAAAAACATGACAGATTTACTGTAATAAATTTACATTAGAAATTTACTGCAGAGTAAATGATGGCAACCAGTTAAAACAGGTAAAAGCAAAGCAGTAGGGTCAAAGAGTAGCAAGGTCAAAGAGTATTAGTTGAGAGATAAAAGTGAAGGACAGGGCTCCAAACTCAACTAAAACAACCAACAACACCACAATAAAAGGGACAGCAAGCAGTTCAACATCTATCTCTATCTTCATGGAAGAAGATATTTTTATTCCCTAGATTAAGTCTCAAGTTGTTTTGAGATATTTTGTAAATATTTTTGTATAAATACTTCACATTTCGAAGTATGTAGGGTGGATTCCAAGACATTTCTATAGAATTTTTCTCTCAAATCCAAGTTCTATTGTATCAATGATTGGATTGGCTCGCTGGATCAAGGAATAAAGATCAGATATTTTATAGGATTCTTGTGTAAAGCGAAATACAAATAAGTATTCTCCTATGTTCAATATTGTGTTTCCTTATGTTTCTTCCATAATCGTTTGTGTAAATTTCTAAAATCTAAATGTATAACAAGGAGTGATATTTCAGAAATTGCTCGAATGCACTCTATCTTGATTGTTTTACATTCTAAATGTTTTCTCCTAAACTATCTTAGCTAGGGAATTCTTAACTGTTCCCTAGCTTCCATAGTTTCTCCTCTGGTCTATAGCAAAGGATTCTTAATTGCCCTTTGTTCATGATCATCCTCTGTTCTTCATTTTGATCCCAGTCCAAGGATTCTTGAGTGCCCTTTCACCCTGGTTAGAATTACTTCACCCATTAGGCCTAAAGATTTGCATGTTGCTTTGCTAGCCTGCCCTGTGAACATTCCCTTTAATGATCTAATCTAGTTATGCTATCCATTTGTTGATTCCATAGCCCAATGGCTTGAAGACCTAGCTCTATCCATATGCTCCAAGAATTCCACCACTCAACCTTCAATTCAAAACCAAAACCCCATGAACACTAAGAACTAGCCTAAAATCTCATAAAAACAAAGCTAAATTATATAGAGAGAACCCTCTTTGGACTTAGGTTGGCTAGAGCCTAGCCTAAAAGATTGGTTTGTGGTTACCTCGGTTGCTTCCTTCTTCTGATAACTCCTAAGGAAAATACTGAGTGATAACAAATTGTTTGCGTTACATTCTAGGCATGGTCAGTTTTCCATGTGCTTCGAAGTATATAGGATCATTCTTCCACGTTCCCTTTGGTATATAGGAAGGTGCTCCATGTACGACAGGTATATAGGAATGCTCCCATATTACCGTTATGCAATAGATAGCACTACTATGGATTGTGATTCCATGTACGCTCGGGTATATGTCGAAAGCCCCTGTTAGGTTTCAAACTAGCCTAATTTAACATAGTCAACCATCTTGTTAATTGTAATACATCAAACACAACATTCAGGGAGATTTATTGCACCTACTTAATCATCTATTGCAGTTTAGAGCGTTGTGGTAACCCTTTCATGCCTAGTTACCCCTTTTTACTTTTGTTTGTGCTTTTACTTTTCAAAATCAATTAATGAACTGCAAAAGATCCTACTCGTCATTTGCGTAGAATGAAAATATTACCTTTGTTACCACTAGAGGCAATGCCTAGTAGATCAAGACATCATAAACATAAGAGAACACAAACTACTGAACCTGGTGCATCAAAAGCTACCCAATCTGAAACTACACATGAAATTACTCAACCAAAATAATCACTTCTATTGGTATCAAACCTGAAGTTATATCTTTGGAAAGCGGTGAGTCTAAATCAGTTGAAACTTCTCAACCTAAAATGGTTGAGATAATAGAACTTGAAGTTATAGAACCTAAATTTGTAGACTCAAAAATCTTACAACCAAAGGTAATTCAACCTGAGGAACCACGAGTTACTGAACTAGTTACTTCAAGAAATTATTCTTCCATTTCTATGCCTTTATCTCATCCACAACCTTTGTACTTGGGTGTTGAAGCAAAACCATTTCCACTTGGTTTATTGACTATAGAGGATATTACTAAGGAAGATCCTTCTCAATCTCAAACTCCTATTTTATTAATAAGAACTCCTCCCTATCAAGTTTTTCCTATTATTACCCATGATACTTGACCAAAAGATTCTTTATGTCAATCTCCTCATTATAATTCACTCCTAAACTCCCCTCGAAAAACACATCCGTGCACTCCTTTGGGAAGTCTAATCATGACAGAGTCAACGACAGTTACCCAACCTGTATTTTCCATTATGAGTAAATTGACTAAACTTGCGGCGACTTCTATGTTCGCCACTTCACCAGAAACTCACCTATACAATGGTCCATCCATACCCCCTAGATACTAGTCATTGTTAGGAACCTTTTCTAGTGCATTGACTAGTCCTTTGACTTCTCCATTACATTTGTCATTTGGGATACCATCTAGTTCATCTTTATTGAGCATCCCACAACTTATAAGGGTGTTCTGTTAAGGAACTTTGTGGTGTAAAAGTCACCGGTTCGAAACATCATGGGAAAAAATCCAACCATGCTAAGGGATGGTGTGGCCTAAGCTGAGTGTGATCCCCAGATGATTTTGGTGGATTAGATGCGCCTGGATTATGGCTACTCAAGCCAAAAGTTAGTCGCATGAGTCATCCAATGACTCACATAAACTAGCAAAAAAAAATGGATTCAATAGATATATTGACTTGTTATTCCTTTGAGTGGGACATTACTTTTGTAGAGTGTAAGCATGTCGATCGCCCCTTTTCCTTTTTTCATGTGGTGATTTTGACCATTATAAATCAACCTCACTTGACAATGTTATTAACCACTACCATGTTAGTCCCACCTCCTTTTCCACTAGTGCCATCCACAATCATATTTTATATGTATGATTGAAACCCAAGAATGAGACTACACTCACAACTACCCTTCTAACTTGATAATAAGCTCCTTCTTCAATTACAATTCTCTAGTAGAGATAATACAAATTTAATCCTGCCTAGTCCTATGTGTTCATCCACATTTCACTTTGACATTTCCTTTCACCTATTTTAAAAATAGGTTAGTTTATTAGAAAATAATTTATAAAAAAATTGCAAATTGAGAAATAAAAAAATAATAGACATTATTTAAAAAAAAAAAATCAATATTGACAACTAAAAGAAAAATGATCGCATCAGCGAAGTTGATCGCACTAGCCGAGTACATGAGACAATACATGAGGGAGATGTTGTCACGTAATGTTACATAAAAAAATTAAAAATATATATATGTGTCAGTTAACATATAGTGAACCAAAGTAATTGAAATTAAAAAAAAAAAAAAAATTACTTTTTAGTATGAGGGATATATGTAATTCCTTCATTGACTTGAGAAATAATGCATATAGCATGCTAGAAATGTGTAACTTAATGTAATGTAAACATTTTAACTCAGTGAAAATAAAATAAAAATAGCAAAATAACAATTTAAAAATAACCCTATATAAATTAAATAAAATAAAAAACAAAAATGACCCATGATTTTAAGAATCAATAGCATTGACCCATGGTATTCATGTGGAACATAACCATTTGAGGGAGAAATTAAACTAACCTATATCCATCTTAGTTTGATGTTATATTTAGATACATAATTAACTATACAAAATGGTGTTGAATCCATGTAGCCTATAAAGGTAAAACTTTTTTATGGATATGTTCTCGTTGGGCATTTGTCTGGGTATGATTGGAGGTGGGGGAAATATTAGGAAAAATGTAACTATTATAATTTATCTAATATTTCTGCCCACCTCTATCAACTTTTTACTAGGTTATGTTGGGTAAAACATAATACTATATATTGGGTGAGGGTGGTAATAAATATTGGTTAACATATAATATTGTAATATTATATTTTATCCCAGATTTCCCCTCAACCAATTCACCTTTTAACTCCTATGTAAACATTCGATCCCAATATCGTAAAGATGTTACCATGTTTAACATTTTGACTTGATAAAAAAAGATAAAATTAATAATTATATTATTATTTATAATTATAAATAATAATTAAACCAGCCTAGATCAATTTAACTCTAGATCTACGAAGTGCAATGAGGGATCAAATTTCTTCTTGAGATGCAAAGCTCTTTTAAAGTGAAAAGAGATTTGATATCTCTATGGGCTTGATAGATCAAGTAACAAAGAAAATTTGCTAAATCAAAATAGAATTTCCCCACTTTTTCTTCTGCCCATCTCATCTCACGTTCTTCGTTGGTTTTTCCGTATGATCAAATTTAAAAAGAAAGAAAGAAATTATTTTTCCGTATGATCAAATTTAAAAAGAAAGAAAGAAATTATTTTAAAGTCCACTAGGCTAAAGATAGCCTATGGGACAAATTGCTTCTCCATCTGCTCTTGTATTCGGCCCTTTTCCAGTTAAGTCTCACAATAAATTCTCCAAACTTATCGACAAACCCTTCACTAAATAGATTATCCCAAGAACTAGCTGCCACAATATCTGCATAACTTTCCCTGTTGACTTTAAAGGCCCCACATTCTAAAATGAAATGCTTTTCTGTTTCCATTATCCAGAAGAGCGAAAAATACATACTCTTTCCTCCCACACTTCTCTTGGCCTTTTCCAGTGCCCTATTTCACAACAGAGTCGATGAGAATTAGTCCTTAGTTGAACAATAAGAATTCTGGCTCTCTAAGAAATATTGGCCTCCATATATGTCTTTTGTTGATGAGTATGAGTGGGATTAAACTCTTCAATATAGTATTTTTTCTTTCTCTCTAGCTCCTTATCCCAAGTGCATTTGTGGAACTTATCCATAACAAAAGTTTTTATCTCTTCATTGTTTGTGGGGCACATGATCAAGCAAATACCTCATTTACTAAAGCATTTGTTATTTTTCCGCATCCAAGTCTTTTTTTTTTTGCACAATATGTCTTAAACACAACCTTAGGCCATCTTCCCTATTCCATTTGCTCAATTTTTTTTAAATACCTTATGACTTGAACCATAACAGTTGTTCCAATAAGAGCAACCTCTATTTCACTTAACAAGATAGCATAAAGAACTGCACTTTTAATTTTGAATTTGTTTTTAATAAAACGATTTTGAATTTTCTCAATTTGTTTCCACTGCATGTCTGATGTACTGTTGGCCCACAATTCACAACCTTAGAGAACCACCAGAATCACTAAAAACCCAAAAAGAGTTAGAGTGATTTTCCAGTCCCATAACTCGACTTTTCTACATCTATTTTAAAAAGCATAAAATGATTTCCAACCCGCCAAATTTCTTTATTTCTATAGCCATCCCAACTTAAATTTTTGTTGAAGTCAATTCCAAGGTATTTGTAATTCACAACTTTTGCCAGAATGTTGCCTTCAAAGTAGAACTTATGCTGATTATGTTTTCTTTTGTTAGAGAAAACCACTACTTTCGTTTTGCTAATATTGACTTGCATCCCCACCCTTCAACAAAAATTCTCAAGGGAAAGCAAATGTTCTTGCAAACCTAGAGCAGATTTCACAATCAGAATAAGGTCATCTATGTACAAAAGAAGCCTTATAACAAACTTGCCCAAACAGATGTCATCACCCCCTTGCGAATTTAACTACTCTTCAAGCTTGTCGATATATAAACCAAAAAGAGTAGAAGACAATGAGAAACCTTGCTTGACCTTGATATCACTTCTAAAATTATCGAAAATGCTCGCTGAAGTTCTAATTTTGACTTTCACCTCTTCATACAACCTATGCACAACTACTCTCAAATGGCTAGGAACCCCAAGTTCCTCCCTTCTGTGCCAAAGCTTATTGCTAGGTACCGTGTCAAAGGCTTCTTTGAAATCAACAAAAAACTTCTTCATTTTTCTCCCAATTTTTTTCAATGATGTGCCTTAAAAGTTATACCATGATCAATTGTGGAATGTTCACGACTAAAACTTCTTGCCCTTAGTACATTTATATTTCTTCCACCCACTTGTTGATTTTATTTTCTAACATACCTCCAAATAACTTTGCAAACTAAAACGATTAAATTTCTATAACAAAATTCCAATAATATTCAGATTTTGAGGTCTCCACTTCCCTCATGTTTTTCCCATATATGTAGGATTGAATTTAAGTAAAATTATGTAAGATTTTCAAGTTCAACATTAACTCTCTTTTTTCCGAATAAACCCATTTTTCCTTTTTGTTTTCAAATTTGTGAAATTGAGCTTTTACAACTTTAAAAAATAATATTTGCCACTTTCTTCACCGACTTGCCCCCACTGTATCAAGTCAATGCACTGCCATTTTGCCCTTCCCTAAATTTGTCATTACATCACAATTTTCCAACTTTCCAACACAAATGACTTTTATATTCTTCAATTTTGTTGATATGGAGGACTTTATATGACAACTGCTGCTGTATCCACTATCCCCGGGCCCATTTCTCTTTCAACATTTTGCTTTTTCCACATTTACAGAATTGAAAGTCTGACCTTACAAAAATAAATAAATTGAAAGTCTTCGATTTGCGGTCCCTACTCTCTTTTGATACGTCAAATCAATAAATTCAATTTTCTTACGTTGTTCTAACTTTTTTTTTCCATATCTACAACATTGAATTATTATCAACTGCACAAAAATTCCATTGATATCTGGAATATTTTAACGGGTCAAAGTCAGATGGCCCATTTTTATTCTCTTTTTTCCAATTTCTTTTTCCCAAAATCAAGTCCCATAACACGCCCATTTCTCTCTGTGCAGGATTAAATTTCAAGGAACATCCAGAAGATTTTTGGGTTTCTACTCTCTTTTTTCCACTTCAAAATCAATTAGCCCATTTTTCTCTGTTTTGTTTTTTCTGAGTATGCAGCTAACGAAATTTCAATGAACATCTGGAAGATTTTTCGGTCTCTACTCCTTTTATAGTCAATATCAATAGGCCCATTTTTATCTGTTTTGGTTTATTTTTTTCCCTGGCATGCAGCTAACAAAATTTCAATGAAGTTCGAATGATTTTCGAGTACAACATTTTCTCATTTCGCAGGTCAATAGTCCCATTTATCCCCTCTGTCTTGTTTTCCTGAGCATGTAGAATTAAATTTATGTGAATGCCGCAAAATTCCAAGTAAGTTGCTGAAGATTTTCCACCACTTTCTTGACCAGATTGACTTCATTGAGTCAAGTCAATACACCGCCATTTTCTCTTTTCTCAGAATTTTCTCATTGCATTACATTTTTCAACTCAAATCACTTGTTTCCAAAATCATTACATCCATTTCTCTCTGTATTTTTCCAAAATCAAATCAATCAATACATCCATTTCTCTCTGTATTTTTCCCGGCCTGCAGGATTAAATTTCAATGAACATCTAGAACATTTTTCGGTCTCTACTCCTTATTTTTCCGATTCAAATTCAATAGGCCCATTTTTCTCTGTTTTGTTTTATTTTCCCGGGTATGCGGGGAACGAAATTCCAATGAAATTCGAATGATTTTCCAGTACAACATTTTCTCATTTCCCAAGTCAAGAGTACCATTCCTCCCTGTCTTGTATTTAACGAGCATTAAATTTGTAGAATTAAATTTAACTAATCCCTTCGTTTACGAGTTCGCTGAAAAGCACAACTGTAATTTCTTTATCCAAGAACTCTTTCAGTGGCCACATCCCTTCCACGCTATTCAATTGTGCTTTTTTATCTGAGTTGGGCAAGAGCTAACGGGTATACTATAAGGCATTAAATGCCCGGCTACATGTGTTCCTGTTAGCGCTTTAACACGTGCGCGTATTTTTTATTTATCTATCACCGCACGCGTATGTTAAAGAGCTAACGGGGGCGCATGTCGCCGGGCATTTAATGCCCTATAGTATGCCCGTTAGCTCTTGCCATCTGAGTTGTACCTAGACACTAACAACTTTAGAGGTAGCATTCCGAGTATTACCAAAGTCAATACGACATTGACAAATATTGATTTATCAAACAACCATTTAATTGGACCCCTTGGACCCCTTCGCAGTAGCATAATTCAATTGAACAATCTCCAATATTTTGATTTATCAAAGAACCATTTAATGGGATCCCTTCCGGTAGCATAATTCAATTGAACAATCTCCAACATCTCGATTTATCAAACAACCATTTAATTGGATCCCTCCTAGGTAGCATCATAATTCAATTGAACAATCTCCAACATCTTGATTTATGAAACAACCGTTTTATTAGATCTATCCCACAGAGCATAGGTCAACTAAGGTTTTTAGATTACCTAAATCTATATAATAACAAGGGAAGTTGTTGAGCAACAAGTCCCTGCCTAAGCATTGTATGCAGGGGCAGGGGAAGGGTGGTGAAGAGATTCCAGGCTATGACTTGCCTCATGGGCTTTCATGTCTTGTGTGGACAGACAACTTTGTTTAATTTATGCAAAAACACCAAAACCAGATTTTTCTTTCCATCTCAAAGAAACGTCATCAAGTTTACATTACATATTTTCTTATGTCACATATTTATAAATGCATTATAGATGGAAAACATTTTTTGCTCATGTGGAAATGTTTAGATAGACATAGAAATTGAAATTGTAAACTGATGTCATGTGGAATTGGTCAGATAGACATAGAAATTGAAACTATAAAGTGAATAGCAAGAAGAGGAACCTCCTCCAAGCTTAAGGAACTGAATGGGATTCTCAATGCTCTCTGTCGATTAGAGGATCTAGTTCTCAGTTTTCCATGTGGGATTGATTCACCCAAATCAACTTTTGCATCAACTGTAAATCACTAACAGTGCATTCAAACCCTTCAGGCTTCACCACTCTGAACTAGATATGTTTTATATCTTGAAATTCATTCAACTGGAAATATTACTTGCCCAAAATTTTGAAATAATCGACGACACAAATTTGCCCCAAGTTTAGTGCGACACTAAAGCACTTAATGCGACAAAGGGCTTCAAGGAGCGAGCAAATTTTGCATAGTCCTCCCTATGCAACAGGAAATGATATGTATGACATTACTACAACCATGGAAAGTATTGGAGATTACAAATTATGAGATAGGTTGTAAATTAAAGATGATCAACATCTTTGTCCACTCATCCTTTTCTTCTTGCATCCAAGCCCTACTTGCATCCATGGCAACCATTTCTAAGGCAAGTCAAACACAGGAATAGGCACTGGAAATGAGACAATTTTTTAAGTGTTTGAGGCATCTGTTCAACAAGCATCTTCTACGGGAAGACAACACTAGCTTTTCCCCAAGGACACTCAGTCATAATAAATCAATGTGGATTTATTTGGAATGCATTCCTCAAAAGTTGTAGGTAGTTCATTTCGAGCTATACCCTTTCTTATGTTCGTCCGTCTATGCTTGGACCCATTCTTATTTTGTTTTGATTGTTCGGTAGTTCGTTTCATGCAACTCACACACGGGTCATCAGGTTGAGACCTCACGCCCAAAGTTAGGTTAGCACAAAAAAACAAAATGATTTGTAAATGTTATGGTCGAATAGATGTTCCACTACAGATTCAACATCACTACTCCATATGCCCTCTAGTGCATATTTATTCCATCTTATTGTGCTATTTAGTCATTTGTAATGGCTTGACTAGATGGGAAAAATCCGGTAATTTCACTTGCAATACTTACAATGGAGAAAGTGTGGTAGATTATGTAATTTGCTCGCATGGTTTGCGTGAGAAAATGGAGGAATTTTTGATTGGATATCAGCTGTGGGACTTGAAATCAGATCACAAGCCAATTCATTTATGTTTCTCTTGGATTGGAAATAAACAATTAGAGTCAAAAACTCAACATGTCCAACAAAATCCCCCACAAGGCAGAATTCTTTTGACCCCAAAAAATTGTAATACCTTCAAAATGACGCTAGAGAGGCTCTTCAAGAAGGGGAAATTTACAATTCAAAGCCTTTATAGTCATGAATTAACACATTTAATTCAATGCGCACTTGCAAAGTGCAAAAGAGTAAAAATCAAGAAGTCTGAAACAATTTTCTTTCCGGTTAATGCTTGGTTTGACGATGAATGCAAAAAGGCAAGGAGAATGTGGAAAGAGTCAAACAAAGATAACATAACGCTCAAAGCTTATAAGCAGTTATTAAGTAAGAAAAAGGTCGATTTCATGGTTTCAAAGAGGGAAGAACTAATCTTCCTTGGGAAAATAATCCCAAATTATTTTGGAAGGACGTCCAACCGAAAAAGATACAAATTGTAGAAAATCTGATGGTAGGTTAACCCAATAATGAAATATAGATCAAAGAAGAATACTATAACCTACTTCTACTATCAATTTGCGGAAGCTTAAAGATTGAGCTAAACAATATAACCAAAAGAAGAAGAATCAATGGCACAATACACATGAAAATACTTTGGGGAAAGCCTCAAGCAGAAACCCCACACTATTGTGTTATGATACATGGTGGAAATACATAGGAATTATACAAAGCCTTAGCTCTCACAGCTAGCCAGCTCTCAGTACAATCCTCATAGATGCTCACAGGAAATCTTGGCTTCTCTCCAGCCTTCCTCTCTGCCCTCCAAGCTCCTATTTCCTTGCGCTATTCCTTGTGGATGATTCTCTCTTACCAAGTGGAAAACCCATCCCCCAAAACTATGCAATCCTCAAGGATAAATCCTTGACTGCATGCATGAGTTTTCTCCATGAGAAAACACATGCAACTGATAGTACTTTGTCCTTGACTTTAATCTCAACTGGGTCTTTCTTAGAATAGACATGCATAAGTTTCTGATGAAAGAATCTTCAGTTAACTAGAGTACCACTAGTTGAGTGCATTAATGCATCAACTGACTGTTAACTCACTATTAGTTCCTCAAACAGTTCGGAACTAACTTAACTAGACTTAACTTAGTAAATTGAGTTAACTAATTGCAACTCAAATATAGCTCAATCCTATCTCCTTAACTTAAGGGATAACTTTTGCAGACTTCAGAAAGGCTTCTAACTTGAATTTCTCCAACTAATTAATTTAAAATAGATTAATTAATTATTTCCAAGTAGTTGTTAAGACTAAATTTGATTTTAATTCACAATTTAATTCAAGGAAAAATTAAATTGGAATATTCTTGTTGCCATATCTCAACACTCCCTCTCAACAAAAAAGGGATTATCTACCACCCCGATCCTGTCTCTATGGAACTCGAATTTACACTTTGACAATGCCTTTGTCAAAATGTCAGCATCTTGCTACTCTGTCGAAATATACTGCAGCAACATGATCCTCCTCACTACACAGCCTTTGAAATGATGATATCGGATGTCAATGTGCTTGGACCTATCATGAAATATTGGATTCTTAGAGAGTTTGATACAACTTTGATTATCACAATAGATCACAGTTGGATCCATCCTCTGATCAAACAAACCAGCTAGGATTTTCCGCATCCAGATGGCCTCACATGCTGCATCACTTGCAGCCATGTATTCTGCCTCTGCCGAGCTGAGTGCAGCCAACCTATGTTTCCTTCTGTACCAAGAAACTGTCGCTAATCCAAGGTTGAAAATCCCTCCTAATGTGCTCTTCCGATCAAATGGACTCCCTGCCCAATTTGCATCAGTGAAGCCCTATACCTTCACTCCCTTTGTCTCTATGTACCATAATCCATACTGAGTTTTGCCTCTGAGGTATCTCAATACATGCTTTTCTGCCTTCCAAAACATCTTGGTAGGCTGAACCATTGCTTGACTCAGTTGGTTCACCACATAACACAAATCTGGTTGTGTATTAACTAAGTACATCAGTGAACCCACAAGCTACCTGTACACAATAGCCTCTATTCTCTCTTACCAAGTGGAAAACCCATCCTCCAAAATTGTGCAATCCTCAAGGATAAATCCTTGATCACATGCATGAGTTTTCTCCATGAGAAAACACATGCAACTGAGAGTACATTGTCCTTGACTTTAATCTCAACTAGGCCTTTCTCAGAATAGACATACATGAGTTTCTAATGAGGGAATCTTCAATTAATTGGAATAGCACTAGTTGAGTGCATTAATGCATCAACCGACTGTTAACTCATTATCAGTTTCTCAAACAGTTTGGAACTAATTTAACTCGACTTAACTCAGTAAACTGAGTTAACTAATTACAACTCAAATATAACTCAATCTTATCTCCTTAATTTAAGGGATATCTCTTGCATGACTTCAGAAAGACTTCTAACTTGAATTTCTCCAACTAATTAATTTAAAATAAATTAATCAATTATTTTCAAGTAGTTGTTAAGACTAAATTCGATTTTAATTCACAATTTAATTCAAGGACAAATTAAATTGGAATATTCTTGTTGCCATATTTCAACACAAATTGGAAATAATATTACAACTCTAAATGGTTTGACTATGCAAGACAACTCTATGAGGAGGTTCCCAAGGTTGACCCTCCCCCCTTGGTCAACAATGACACTGAACTCTTCACGATACAAGAGGTAGAGATGGGTATCAAGAAGTTGGGTGTTGGAAAAGAAAAGGAATCAGCCAAACTCCAAGGAGAATATCTAAAGTGGGGCTCAAAGATTCTTGCACCTCACATTACAAAAATCTTCAACAACATCATACAACAAGGGCTCCCCACAGATTGGACAACTAGTCTGGGAATACCTCTTATCAAGAGTGGTCATGTCAATAATCCCTCCAATTATAGGACCATCATGATAAAACCTTTGTTTGCACTATCTGGAAGCATATTAGAGAACAAAATTAGCAAGTGGGCAGAAGAAAGAGATAAGCATGCTAAAGGGAAAGAAAGTTTTAGACTTAAACATTCCACAGTTGATCATTGTATAACTTTAAGGCACATCATTGAAAAAATTTGGGAGAAAAAAGGAAGTAGCCTTTTGTTTCTTTGTTGATTTCAAAAAAGTGTTTGACTCGGTTCCGAGGGATAAGCTTTGGCACAGAATGGAGGAACTTGGGGTTCCTAAACATTTGAGAGCAGCTGTGCATAGGTTGTATGAAGAGGTGAAAGTCAAAATTAGAACTTCAGCTGGAATTTCTGAAAGTTTTAGAAGTGATATTGGGGTCAAGTAAGGTTGCCCACTATCTCCTACCCTTTTTGGTTTATATATCGACAAGCTTGTGGAGTGATTAAATTCTCAAGGGGGCGATGGTACCTATTTGGGAAAGTTTGTTATAAGGCTTATTTTGCATGCAGATGACCTTATTCTGATTGCTAAATTGTCTCTTGGTTTGCAATAGCACCTACTATCACTTGAGCATTTTTGTAGAAGTGTGGGGATGAAAGTAAATATCAACAAAATGAAAGTAGTGGTCTTATCTAAAAAAGAAAACATAACCAACATAAGTTCTACTTTGAAGGCAACATTCTGGAAGAAGTTACGGATTACAAATACCTTAGAATTGACTTCAACAAAAATCTAAGCTAGAATGGTTGTAGAAAGAAAAGAATTTTAGGGGGTTGGAAAGCATTGTATGCTTTTCAAAATAGGTGTAGAGAGGTAGAGTTATGGAATTGGAAAACCACTCAAACTCTTTTTAGGCTTCTAGTGATTTTGGTGATTCTCTATGGTTGTGAACTATGGGCTAGCACAGTGGATACAAATGGAGAAAATTCATGATTACAAACAAATTTAAGATTAAAATTGCAGTTCCTTATGATATCTTATTAAGTGAAAAGGGGTTGCTCCTAAGAAGCAATTGTTATGGTGCGATTCATAAGCTATTTAAAAAAAATTGAGCAAATGGAAGAGGGTAGATGGCCTAAGGTTGTCTTTAATGATAGATTGAGCAAGAGCAAAAAAACTTGGGTGCAGCAAACTAACAAATGGTTTAGTAAATGGGGTATTTTCTTGAATGAGTGTCCCATAAATAGCAAAGAGATAAAAGTTTTCGTTATGGAAAAGTTCCACAAGCATACTTGGGATAAGGAGCTAGGAAGAAAGAAAAATTACTATATTGAAGTGTTTAATCCCACTCATAGTCATCAACCAAAAGCATACATAGAGGCCAATATCTCTTGGATAGCCAAAATTCTTATTTCTTAGTTAAGGACTAATTCTAATCAACTTTGTTGTGAAAGAGGGTGTCGGAAAAGGCCAAAGGAAGTGTGGGAGGAAAGAGTATGCATTTTTTGTTCTTCCAGAAAAGTCGAAACAGAAAAACATTTCATTTTAGAATGTGAGGCCTTCAAAGACAACAGGGAAAGTTATGCAGATATGTTGGTAGCTAGCTTTTGGGATAATCTATTTAGCGAGGGGTTTTTCGACAATCTAGGAGCATTTATTTTGAAGCTTCACAAAAAAAAGACCGGATACATCAAGCAGATGAAGAAGCAATCTATCCCATAGATATCTTTAGTCTCGTGGATGTTAAAATAATTTCTTCTTAAAATATTTTTTTCTTTTTCATCTATATGTTGTTGTCTTCAAATCCCATTGGTTTATTGCAGCCTTATGTGCTTTAACTATGCTCATTTGTGCACTGTTACTCCATTATCCAAGCACCTTCCATCCAAGTCACACTTGACCACTTGAAATTTCCATCCAATATATCTTATATATCTTCAGCATCTGCTTTTCTCTGTCAATCTTACCCAACCTTGACCTTACCTGAACATTCAGTGCCTATAGTGCCTATACCATTCTCTCATTCTTCCTTGGCCATCTGAGCCTCAAACTTGACTTCCTTAGTAAATATTCCCGCATACTGTAATGTTGCGTTTATGTCTTCTTTTCCAGCTTTATATAGACTAATTTTGAGGAGTCAACTTTATAAAAGTCTAGATAATTGAATTTCTATCTCACCTATCAAATTCAATGAGAGTGTTGATTCCTACAAGTTACTCCAATGAGCTGACAACTACTACTGCTAATGCTTTCTTTCTATGTGACTATGTTGTCAAAATACAATTCCAACTAGAACAAAAACTTCTACATAAATAGATTCTTTGCGAGACTATTAGATATCGCATTTGCAACAAATATGTCAAGATAGGCACTTTTTGTTAGAGGTTAATTGTCTTGAGTCTTGACTCTTCAAAGAAGGTTAAAAAATAATCTATATGATCAACATGCTAATAGTATAAGTTAACTTCTTACTCATTCTCATGTCTAGATATGAAATGCAAAGGGTAGTAACACATATCAATTATATAATTCCACTAATACATATAAACTGCTCAGAATATTAAAGAGCAAGAAAAACTACGAATGAAAACTAAACACACCACAAAAGTACATATATGAGGATTACCTTAATTTGTACCAATTGAGATTCACTAATGTTATTCCATGTCAATTCACTGATGCTATTTCCTATCAATATATTAGCACAACCCGACTTCACATAGACAACACTCAAGAAAGAAAATACCTAAGTATAGCTTGATACTATGCCAAAAGGCTCTTAAAAAACATAAGTATAACTTGATACCATGCGAAAAGGCTCTTAAAAATGATTAGATCTCTCCCTACCTTCACATAGACAATAGGCAAGAAAAAACATAAGAATTATTTGATACCACGCGAAAAGGATCTCTAAAATATTATTGAATCTTTCGCTCTCTCTGTATATAAAAAAATAATTGGCCAAAGGCCAAACAACATTCAGACCAATGCAGCTTCACTCTAAGCGGCATGGTAAAGAAAATGTGGAATGGAAAAAAAAAATAAAAAAATTTGATGGTTTGTAGACTTCAAGAAGGCACTAAACATTAGTTCCAAGATAAAAATTATGGGAAAGGCTCTTGGAGTCAACAATCCCAATAGAATGCAAAGAAGAGGTAAACGGGTTGTATGAGCATGCCAATAGAATGGAGAGCAGAGGTAAATAAATTGTATGAGCATGTCATGGCTGAAGCCAAGACCCAAGGAGGCATGTCATGAAGATTTAACAATGACAATGTGGTGAAGTGAGGTTATCCTTTGTCCTGCAAGCTATTCAGATTGTTCATATTGTACATTGAGAAACTGCAATAGTGGGTAAATGAAGGGGAGAGTGGCTAGGTCGAGGTGGGAGCATACACAACATTGTTACAGGTCTATTTGGGCACATCATTCTCGACATTCAGATCAATACTTTTAGGGCTCATCAAACCCTAATTTAGTTGTTACATGCCGTAGAGAAGTCAACTCATTGAATGGCTCCTTCTATGAAAATTTCATGGCTTGAAGCCTTCCTGAAATGCCTCCTTGGGACACTAGCGTAGCCCAAGCCTTGAGACAGTGCGTTGCAGAGAAGACAGGTCCACTGTGGCCTGCACTGCACTTAGGCCCTCTTTAGCTTGCGTTGGGAGAGATTGAGAAAAATTTGCATAGGGTTCTAGGAATATTCCTTCATTCTAGATGATTCTAGAAGGTTCCCATCTCTTATCCCCTCCTATGAGCTCAAATTTGGATAGGCTAAGGATCCATTAACCTCCTACCCTCTCATCCCTTTCTCCATGGAAACTAACTCCAAGTTTGGAAGGCAATTCAATACCCTCATTTATGAAAAAACCACCTCCATTTCCTATAAATTGAGCACTCATCATAGTGATCAAGGGGGTAGAATCTAAATATTGTAGAGAAATTCTATTGGGTTGAGATTTGAGTTGATGTCAAGCAATTTTATGTTGCTGGATTGGTGTGATTTTGATGTGGCAAGGGTTGGAATAAAGCTGGAGAAGTGGCACAGGATGGAACTGTATTGGGTGAAACTCTTCGTTCTACATTATTAAAGTGTTTATTCATTTTCTCATATTCTTGTTCATATCTATGATGATCATGTGTTTCAATATCTTCGATTCCATTGGTTTATAGTAGATAGATCATGTATGCTTTGATTTTTTGTTGTTTCTATTTCTGTTGATACAGGTACCAATTGAGTGGATTTAGTTCAAGTGGGAGCAACAGGAGCAATTCAAAGGGGATAAGGGAAGTGAAAGACCACAAGTAAGTTCCTTCATTTCATCTATCTATTATAGGAAAAGTTTAAACTACTTCTTTCTATTGTTCTAGGTGTAGCTACCAAGCTAGAGAAAATGTGTTTATCCATAGATGCAAATTCCATATAACAAATTGGTGACCATACTGGCGAACAACTCTCATTCTTTGTGGCTTACCCTCATCATATTACACTCTAGTAGACTTTGCTTAGCTTTATTGATCTTATTTCAATCTTCTTGAAGTGTTTTTAGTCAAAAATTGTGCGTGAATGTCTCTTAAATTGACTCTCTGGCACCAGCGTAGTGTTAGTATTGACACAGTTCGCTACAGAGCAGCCCCTGCCTTAGAGATAGTGAATTGCAGTGCACTATCTCCCTCTATGGCCTATGTTGATTCCTCTTAGGCTACAAAAACCCACCTTTGGTCTGATTTTTCCAAAGTTGCATCTCGTGTTGTTTGCTGAAAGATCAATGATGCTTGTGGTTCTAAAATCAAGTTGTATTTCTCCTCCTAGCCTTAATTTAGCCTTGATTGTTTAATGTTTCTTAAATGATTTATTTATCATTATCAATTCATTTTCAAAGTTAGCTTATAGTCGATTAATCTTTTCTGAAAAGGAAATGTCGTAAAGTCTTCATTTCTTTCAAAAAGGAATTGTCATAAAGTCTTCGTTTCTTGTGAAAAAGATTGATTGATTGTATGTGCATTTAGTTTCCTTTTGTTCATCTAAACATTAAGGGAATTGAAAAGAAAAAATTGCATTATGCATTTATAGGTTTGTGTGTGTGTTTGTAGGAATAGTATAGGGAAGGTTGCATTAGATGTGCTCTATGATCTTTGATTAAATATTTTGATTACTCTATCCCTTGTAGTTAAGGTTTTCATTGTTCAAATCAAATGAGAAGAATGTTTCTCATCAGAGTTGCATTCTAGGAATTTCAAAAACATCACGTGGTGAACCTAAAAGACAAATTCTTAAACAAGATCAACTAAAATTTATCTCAATTAACCTAATGGAGCATTGTAACTTAATGCATAACATTTAGAGGTCTAGGCTAGAGACGTGTTCCAACATCATTAAACATAGCAGTTGTCGCTAATTGTCTGCGATACATTCTGAGTATGATACCTCATTCCACGTACATAAGTATATCATAGCTCGTCCATGTACTTTTGGGTATATAGGGTGGTGTTATAGTATGAAATGTATAAAGGAATTATGTCACTGTGTGATTTCGCATTAGACAACGCTAACACTGATTGGGCCTCCACGTACTTTTAGGTATATATGGGAGGATTACATTAGGTTTCTATCCATCTTTAGGTAACCGAGTCGGCCACCTTGTACACTGTGATACACCAAATATAGAATTTAGGGAGATTTCTTTCACGTATGTTAAGTCCTTGGTTTACTGAAGCAGTGTACTGTAGTTCACAGTTACTTGGTAATCCTTTTTCCTGGATTATCCCTCTTTTGTTTTGTTATGTTATTTTGATTAAAATAAAATTAACTGACCACAGATAACATCCTCCACATCAATCCTTAGTTGATCTTAGGTTGAGACATATGGAAACAACTCTTGATTTCACCAATCAAGGAATTCCTTTTGATGGGAATCCTAGTCCTTTTCCTCCTTTCGGAAATATTGGTGCTCCATATATGGCTACATTATCCCTTTTGGGATTTACCATTGGCTTGCAAGTATGGTTGTTTTCAACCTCCTTAGTTCAAAATGTCGTGATTTATCCAAAATCGAGTACTCCTCCACATGGACAAAATCAACCTCAAGTTGATCCTAAAGTTGACCCTTTACCTTCTTCGCCGGTTATTTCTTCCTCCCATTCTTCCTCTTCGCCTGGTGAAAGTATTGACACTAGTAACTAGGTGGAGAAGAAGAAGAAGAAAATTCAGTAGGGGGGCAACCAAGCAACCATTGCTTCGAATGCAACTTCTGATGAGAAACTGTTCGATAAGCCTCACAAACTTCGATATCCTTGAAAAATTTGTACGAGAGACCATCTTCTTCGAAATTGTTCTAGTATTCCTCAGATCTTCCAAGAATGGTCTTCTCGTTCACATCATCCTGTGTCATCAACTTCTAGAGATCATGCTAATGACACACCATCAACTAGTGGTAGTAAAGTTCATGGGAAGAAGGGTAAATTTAAGTTTCCTTGTAGGTTATGTGAATGGAATCACCCCATTGACCTTTGTCCCTATCTGGATGAAGCCCAAAAAGTGTTGGATAAACATCCTACTTCTCTACAATGACTTCCATCTGGTTACAGGAGACTCTCCCTTAATCCTTCACTAGTTGATGAAGTGACTGACTCAAATTAGCTGTCGGTCAAACCTACTCTCTCTAAATGTGAATCCCATGAGTCTATACCTGACCAATCACAGGTTGAGGAAATAGTTGACCTGATTTCACCTTCAGTTAATCATACCTTTCCGATAGAGAGTGAATATGATACCGCTTAAGTTCTTTTTGTTTCTTCAGATTCCAGTGAGCTTGGAGGAAACCTTCATTTTCCATCAAGATAGGAGGAAAATCCCCCTGTTCTCATAACTCAAGGGGGTAATTCTCCTGTTCTTATAGTACCCCCTCCAAGTAGTCTGATCAGTTCCTTTGATTGGAATCAACTGACAGGATGTTGTCTTCCTTCTTATGTGCATTTCCAGATCATAGTACAGGTTTATAATATGATTGTATCTGGCACTATTATAGATGAAGGTGCATCTATGAGTATCTTTTCTTCCACTGCTTAACAGGCACTCGGTTCGCTGCCACTTGTGCTTGTCACACAGAATCTGTTAGCTTTTAACAGAGGAACCAGTCAACCATTAGGGATCCTTCCTCAGTTGCCTATTACTTTGGGAGGAACAATTGTTTATCTCAATGTGATGGTAGTCCCAGTCCCTTTAGATTACAATTTACTTCTTGGGTGTGACTATGTTTATGACATGGGAGCTATTGTTTCAACACTCTTTTGAGTGATGTTTTTCCCACATGAAGGCAGAATTGTCACCGTTGACGAGCTTTCATTTCCCGGTCCAAATATGGCTTCCAGTCAACCACCTTCCCTAAATGGTCCTTTTGTCCCAATGGTATCTTCCCCTCCACGGGTCAATTACGTGGCAACTCGTTCCATGCCTACATCAACTGACGATCAATTCCATGATGTTTTGCTTTATGTAATGGGGGCATTGGAACCGGATCTCTATAATGGATTCCTTGCTACGTATCCCTTCCAGAGAATTGTTCTCCCTTCTGATGAGAACCTCTTGCGAGTCATGACCTCTTATGGGTTGTGAACAAGGAATCATGAGGATTGTTCCTGGTCTTGTTTCAACCTCGTTAAAAAATGAAATGAAAGGTATGAGCATAGTTCCTTGTCTTGTGTCAAGCTCGTTAAAAAATGAAATGAGGAATATGAGGATAGTTCTTTTACTGTGTCAACCTCATTAAAAAATGAAACAAGTCCTAGAGCATAGTTCCTTGTCTTGTGTCAATCTTGTTAAAAAAAGAAACAAGGAATGTTAGCAGAGTTCCTTGTCTTGTGTCAAGTTCAAAAATGAAACAAGGTCCCATGGACAAAAGTTCCAATTCGAGGCTTTGATTAGATCTCGTAAAATCCCAGTTGAGTCTTTCACTTGATCTCGTAAATGAACCTTCATTCCATCCACCTGATAGCCACGAGTAGTCTACTTAGGTGAATGCAATGAAGCTTGGGGGGCATGCACCTAGAATCGAGTCATCATGCAGGGGGCATGTAAACCAATCTCAAGCATAGTTTTTTCTTGTTTCAAGCTTGTGTAGACATGAAATTGAATCGAAGCATAGTTTCCCATTGTTCAAGCTTGTGTAAAAATGAACCCATCTCCATTTTAAGCCTCGTGATTTCCATTCTATCAGCCTTTTCCATCAAATGAGCCTTGGTTTTTCTCCTTCCATCGTCACTATCTGGTTGGCTGATCATATGCTTTCACTTGGTTGTTTTACCCTTTTTGAGGAACATTTGCAATGTGTGGTCTTATTAGCCAGCCTCTTCGCATAAATCAACATGTTTTGAGAAGTTCCAACATCACTGGAACCAGTTGCTATCCTAGACACCACTCGTTCTTGTAAGTGGAGTCCTCTTTAAGCTCTTTTCAGACTCTCAAAATATGAAAAGATTCCCAAGCGCTTGTCCTTTTCATCTTGTTAATGGATTGGAAATGACTGCTACTCAATATAAGTTTAACCATTTTCTGGACTGAGATAGATTACTTACGAAAAAGGAATGCATTGACCGAACATGGTCAATAGGTTATTTCTTGTATTATTTTACGATTTTTCGAACTTGAGAGACAAACTTACGAAAAAGAACTTGTGGAGTTTTCTTTTTGTCCCTTTTCAAACTCTCTAAACATGAAAAGCACTGAGTTCTCATTGTCGTTAAGCTTGTTAAAACATCAAATAGCGACAAACTTTTCCATCATGAAAAGACCGAGTTTCACCTTCGCTAGGCTCGTTAAAACATCACATAGCGATGGATTCACCCGAAGGGTAGAATTATACTACAAGCATATGTTATCCTCCTCAAGCTTGTTAAAAAATAAAGAGGTATTAGTCAACAATGATTGGAGAAAATGGGAAGGGGGATAAATCACTTTATGGTAGCAAGTCGCTCTTGAACATGACACTTTCACTTCATCTTCGTGACTATTTGGGTTGGGTTATCTGCTTGATGGTTATCATACCTATGGTCTATCACACCATCCATCACTTTGGTTTTGGGTCAATGCTATCAATTCATTTAGTGTTGTCGACATGTTCAAGAGAAGTCATTCAGTAAAACTCATCCTTTGCAATACTCATAAACCTTCATTTTCATGATCGCCATTCCTGAACCTTATGTCTTCAGTCATATTCAATCTCCAAAATCGTTACACTCGTTTTGTGTCGTTGATGTGGGATACATCAAGGCCCTCCTGCAACAAGTCGCTTTTTGTCAACATCAACACATTATCCAAGAAGTTGACTTAGAAACACCCTTTCAGTACCTTGAAGCTTGCATACATCAATGGAAAGTTTCTCGCTTTCGGCGACAGGTTGAAATCATCGGCCTTTGACCGAAAGACTTTGTATGGTGTTTGACATCAAAACATCTATTCACAACATGCAGAATGTGTTGCAGTACCTTGAGAATCATTATCAATTTTTTTCTACACAAGGTCCATAGAGTCGATTAGGCTTCGTATAGATATTGTCTAGAGCTGTGGAGTCAGTGTGAGCTCATTTCCATGGAGTCTGTGTGGATTGTTTCCCTTTGTGGCCAAAACAATACATCAATTGCTTTTTTTCCATCACTGAAGCCACTATTCATAACTGCTTGCACAGAGTCGTTTCGATGCCATTCACTGAAAGATTCACCACTGACTGCATGAAACGATTCATAAACCTACATGCACATAGCCACCATTGTTCAAAGCACTCCGGTTTGGGGGTATGGTTCTTCCTTTCTCAGGTCTGTCTTGAAGGGTTCTAGATTAAGGGTTCTGGATTGAATGGATACATCTATCTTGTCAATTAGCAAATGGGTGTCCCCCATCTCCCTAATCCAACCCCATCTTTCTTACTTCCCTAGGTACAAGTAGAAAAACAAGCAAGATAATTGATGTGGTTGTCATTCCATGGAGTGGGTGTGGCTGCATCGGGCTGCATCGAATGAGCCAGGGAAGCCCAACATGTAGC
The DNA here is from genome assembly GCA_000404065.3 of Pinus taeda. NCBI lineage: Eukaryota > Viridiplantae > Streptophyta > Pinopsida > Pinales > Pinaceae > Pinus > Pinus taeda. The sequence goes on from APFE030614827.1 coordinate 64,876, forward strand.
TGTTACCAGGGTGCCTGCGCAGGAATCTCCTCCTTGTTTCTCATCCTTCGGAGTTCGACTACCAGTCCCTGCGAATATCCCACATCCTAGCCTATATAAGCTCCTGTTCAAAGAAGGGGTTCTTCAGTAGTATCATAGTAGCACATATAGGGTCCCCTTGAAAGAAGGGGTTCTTCAATAGTATCACACATAGCACATGCACATGGATATTATATACAGATAGAAACATAGCCACGTGGTCTTAGAGGCATGTAGTGTGGCATACCCGAGGTGGCATATATATTACAAACTAACTAAACAACCCAAACAATTAAGGAACATTTAATGCTAGTGAACTAATGCTAGCATTAGTTTAGGTTTAAAAAATAAAGA
>APFE030614833.1:0-13213 GCA_000404065.3 Pinus taeda
TTAGGTTCCAAAGCGTTTTTATGTTCATTGAATTTATTTTATAGTTGATCTTTCTTAAGAAGTTTGCCTTTCAGGTTCACCACGTGATGTAGATATAAAATTCCTAAAATGCAATCTAAGATGATAAACAATCATTTAATCTTATTTTTTCAATGAAAATCCTAGATACTAAGGAAAGAGAAGCGGGATTCTTTCAACATAGAGTAGAGAGCACACACTAGATGCACTGTCCTAAATCAAAATCAACAAGCAGTCTAAATGCAAATGCACATGCATGTATTTGTTTTCGCTTTCTTAATGTGTGAATGACACAAAGAATGCTAAGTACAAATTTGAATTGTTTCAAGCGACAGTACTAACGATTTTTTTTTCAAAAGGTGAAAGGAAGATAATGACGACACTTTGCAATTTTGAATTGAAAACTGCTTTCGACACTTGAAAAACTATTTATCCAAACCAAATACAAGAGTAACAGTGTAATCGACTATCAAGAATAGTAGGATTCTTTTCTTTGACTGAAAACGACACTTGTGACACTTCCAAATCAAAAGGCGATAGTTTGATTATGCTACTTCTTTGTAAAAGAGAACCGTAAATGGCGAACAATACATAAAAAACATTTATAGTTCTTTGTACTATGGAAGCTGAACCATGCAAAGGAAGGGAGTTTCCACAGTGGTATACTGATCACAGATAGCAACACTCTGGAATAAAGCTGAAGAGAGTGAACAAAAAAATAAAATCTGGAAGTAGAAGAGGTCTTATCTGATCACTGCACCTATAACACAAGGAAAGAGTGATGCATCTCACCTACTGCACATGGGAGGTGCGATGCATCCAGATTCCCAAGAGGAGAAGGTGCGATTGTCCAGGGACGAGACTTCAACTGGGTTCTTGGTCATAGTTTGTAGCTCAACTCAGGGATTTAGGCCGAGCCAATGATAGTCAGTAAATAAAAATCACAGGGGCTGATCTAATGAGACTAGTTGAGCCACCACCAGGGAAATTAGGATGTTTGCAAATTAATTGTTCAGTTTATAAACAAAACCTAGAGATAAACTGAAGCAATATTGATCTACTTTGCACTTGCATAGCAATGCAGTTCGAAGGCTAGCTGGCTTGACTTTAGGCTCCGTCTGTAAGTTTATAAAGCAAACAAATATAGACAAGAAAACAAGCTATTCAATCCCCATCGGAGTCGCCATTTTGTTATCTGGAAATCTAGTGTCTATGCAGAGCTAATATTCCCACTAAGACAGGTAGCTATCTTAGAAACAAACTATTAAAGCAACATTCGTTTTCCTTTATGAGAAGTAGATAGGAGAGGAGCAAAGAATACCAACCTCAATCTTTTGCTTGGTTCTCCGCTTGTTCCTCCTCCTCTTTGACGGATCTTTTCCACTCTTTCCATGACCACTCTGCTTCAAAGAGTACCTATAAAATCAAAGCAGCATAATACCTTCAAAGTACAGAGATCTACAATCATAAACAATATAGGACCAGATATATATTGACCACACAAATGCATATATTATCAGATGTACAAGAATGTGGAGGAAAACTTGAATAGCTTTATTGATGTAAAGATTAGAAGAGAGGATTACAACCCATTGATCTGACCCAGCGTCATCCTCCCAGCATGAAAGCCCTTCTTCACCTAATGAAAAGCTTAGATCACCTAACACTATGATATTCCACCAGGAAACCAACAACACTTCCTTACAAGATACAAGATTCTAGCCTCTGGATCTCTGGGATGAGGGATCCATATATAGATGATTGCAGGGGGTGAGTCAACTTCTGGGACTTTGATTAGTGTCTTCTCTCTGATAGTTCTTGATTCCACTTGGATATTGATGATCTCTTACTCATCCCTGGGCAAATTTAGAGAGGCAAGTGTCACAGGAGAAGTTTCTCGAAGATTCCATGATCATCCACCTTGAAAACTATCTTTGCCATTTGTCTACTCTCACCCATTGCATTCTACAAAAGGGATTTTTAGTATGCATCGTAATTTTTGCATTGAGCAGGTGAGATGCATCACACCCTTAGCACTAAGCAGTCTGTATGGTCCAATTTTGACCAGTTCTGAGTAGTTTTCTGTGGACAACTTCTAAGAGATGATGTAATCAGCTAACCTTGTTCCTTTAGGGCATGAAACAACACTTTCAGGGACTTAGAAGCCCTTGGTTTATGGACATATATGATTGGGGTTGCAATGGCCAAATATGTCTATAACAACCCCTTATATAAGAATTGAAACCATTCACTTCAGCCAAGCAGTCAATTCATTCTAATGCCAGTAAAGGTCCTCTCTATCTGGTCAAGCTCTCTCCCCATCGACCAAAGGATAAGTCGAGCCCCTGTCAAGTTGCTAAACCATATGGTTGAGTCATTGAAGCAAAGTTGTGTTCCTTAATCCCGCTTTTGGCTCTTTTTTTATGGTTTATTTATGTCCAACCAATCGCCCCCTACGGCATTGGTGGCCTGTCTATCCTATCCTTTGGCTTCCAGTCACTTCACTCAATAGGCTGGATACTACTCATTCTTTAGTAGTACTAACTAAGACTAACGGTAGATCTTGCAATGGTCCATACTACCTTTTTCATTCTAAATAGGCATTGGGTCTTTTGAATAATAGAAAGTAGGCGGCAAACAAAGATTCCAATTCCCAATCTTAGTTCCCATCCAACAGCTTAGTCTTGAACCCAATCTTAGTCCAATTCCTGATCAACAATCTTATTCCAATAGCTTAGTGAGATTTATGCCCACTCAACAAGCTAACTCACTAAGATGCCCACTTAAGCTCGCTTCAAGCAAGATGAAACTAAAGCTCACTCACTTCGAGCAAGCTCACTCAACTTACTCGATCAAGCCCACTTGAGCTTCAAGTGACTCAAGGCATAGCACCTCTTGCATGCACTCCTCGATCAAGCTCACTCAGATTAAGAAACTCAAGATGCTTACTCATTAGCATGGAATAACACCTCTATGCATGTCACAACTCTCCAAAATTCACCTTTGCTGATGATTGAGCCCTGTCGGGTGCATCCTCTCCGTATCATTCGAGCCATGCTGTAGCATCCTTATGGTATTTAAGCCTTCCGACACCTCTCCCTCTCCTTAACAGTTGAGCCCTGCTTACGCATCCTCTCCTGGGGGTCAAGTAATGCTATAACACCCTCTCCTTATCAGTGAATTTGGAATGAATTAACCGATAACATAATGACATATATAATATATCTCATTCATGACTAGAATCACTAGTCAGATGACAAAATCGATCTCTCAAAAATATGCATAATTACATATATAATAGCAAGATGTCTACTAAATTGTAATTTTAATATATAAATGTAGCATTGTTGAATGAAATTAATCGGAAATCCATAATTCATGAATTCATAATGACATATAATATAAAAAAATAAGAAATTACATCTACTTATAATGAATGACGTAAATTACAATATATATAATTCCTCTCCCGTTGGTCGAGCGATAAATCCATCTCCCTCACCCATCCTCTAGGTATCAAAGTTTTATGAAGCTGCTAGGTTACTTTACAAATTAATAAGCAAAATGCTTCATTAGGAATAACATCTCAACCAATTCAATCTCTATGAAGCGGAGAAATATTTGTTCTTAAAATTGGATTTATGCAATGTTGCACTATAGATTGATTATGCGACCTATTTCAATTTTTGAACACCATCCTAGGGGTACCACTTTTCCCATCCAAACATCCTTCCTTCTTGCCTCTTATGTCCTCCCTCTTACCTCTCTTTTCCCCCCGATACCCCCCATTCTAATTCTACACTTAACACCTATCTATTGCACATTGAAAAGCTTGATTATAGCTTCTTTCTTTCTTTGTAAAACCACGCAGCACGCTCTGCCTGATCTATGTCCCTAAAACCTCCTACTCCGGTCCACCCCTAGAAAAGATCCAGGTGTTGGGTGTCCATTTTCCATCGATTTTTTCAGGTTGGATGAGTTGATATAGAGTCCTTATGAGTTCTTCACAAAGTCTACAAGACACCAAATGAATGAAATTCTTATTAGACGATGCATTATTTGATCACAAATTCATGTGAGGAGGATTGATAAAATGTTGTACGTTACTAGCTAATTTGTCCCTTACTTATCCAAGGGAAAGGTATGCAAAGATTCTTATATGATGCACTATCGATAGTTTTTCTGCCCTTCTCCACCCCTCAGAATCTCCACTAGCTAACTACCCTAAGAATATGAAAGACATCATGATCAGTATAGAAGGCATCCATAACCTCAATCAAATTACCCTCTTCCTCATGTAGAAGGAGGGTGATGGGATGAAGGATAGGTGGAGGCAGTTCCAGATATAGATAAAGAGACTATAGTCATAGATCAAGTTATAGATATAGTTGCATTTGATCTAGTCCCAGTTTGAGATCCTCCTGATTCAATCTTTTCGATTACCACTTTGTCTAGCATACCTTCTAGCTCAAGATAGAGATAGACTAAAAGGAGAGTTAGAGGTCTAGATCAATGAGATACCTTTGTTACCAAGATTATGCTATTTGAGATTAAGGCACAATGAGCATATCTACTAGCACGGGTGAGCGGACGTATATGGAGGAGATCCAAAGCTAGCACAAGTAATAGCATACATGGATGCTTGTGCTAGAGATCCAGTTCTATATTATTAGCTTATTATTTGATTGTAATATTGTTATGTTTATGCTAAAATTATAATAAGTTTGAATTGCAGTGTTTAGTGACTAGAGGAGTAAAAGCCATTCCTCTACGAGTATACATGACTATACGTGTATGATAAATGATAAGATTATAACTTGATTTCCAAGGAAAAATGCATGGTAAAGGTGCTAAAACATGGGTTTATTGTAGTTTAGGTATGATGGTTACCAACTTTCATGTGATAAAGATGGTTTTATAGGTACAAATATTACCTCTAAACTGGTTTTGTGATGATGTACCAACAAGACCAATCCCATCCCAAGGGAAGAGGGAGAGCTCCTAGCTGGGTGAACGTGTCAATATAGTAATATCATGCACTCTAGGTACTTGCAATTTATAGAAGCCAAAAGTGCAGTAAACTTGTTGTATAAAGTGTGGATGTATACCTTGTAAAGTGTAGTAAACTGGTGGTTTTTTCGTGAAATTGATGAGGCTTGGGGTACCACACTCTGCTTACTAATTTCAAAGGGACAACCCTGTAGCTCTCAAAAAGTATCTAATTTTGGTAGTTGTTTAGCATTTGGTGAATGATGGTAATGGATGAAAGAAGATAATGATGGTAATGGATGAGAGCCGATTTAGTGCCTCCTTGGTAGCTAGATCCACTGGCAGCAACAATAGGAATCGGAAAAGAGAACAAGATCATATCAAATCGTTTTGTAGTGGGTTATTAATCTAGATGTGAGTAAAGGTGGTGGGTGTAAACTAGGTAGTTCGTGGGGTGGTGGAATCATAACCTGTGTAAGTAGACCCACTAGTGTAGGCATATGATCTAGGCATAAGCTATGGGTGGACTAGGCACATAACTAGATGCAGAGATAGAGACAACTCCAACACGCACATGTGATCCAGTACCTGGTTGTCAAATCATAAGATCAACTGACATATACATATGGCATATCTTCGTAGATAGCTCAATTGACTAATCCCTATGCATGAATGAGTAAGGTTTAGTTATAAGGTTGAGTTTTGCCTGTGGATCAAAGTATTAATAATGATCATTACATGTGGTGGGATAAAGATGGTTGGATATTGACCTGCTTGCCACACCTTTCCTTGCCTATGGAGAAGTCTTTATAGATATGGAATTTCAGTGTAGCGTGTAATGTGACAAGATTAGACTGCTAAATATGATATTGGTATCTGTATGCCAGTGTATGATGCCTATAATGATGGGTTTGGATGAGGAGATGAAAAAATAAAGACAAAGCTGAAAAGCCTAAAGCCAATAAGACCAAGCAAGGTGAACCAGTGGTGCAGTGAACCGGGATCGAAGTAGTATTTCCACCATCAAGCTAGCCCTGTAACTAGGAATGGTAAGATGATGAATGGCATGGTATGAGATGTAATGGTAAGCATAGTATAAGACATGGTCAAAGTGTACTATACATGGTAAACTTAGTATACATGGCTTGAGAGTAGATGGCATGGTTAGCGGAGTATACATGGTTGGAGGTACATGATGGATTTCTTAGGGTACATTGTGGTAAGGGTGGCTTTGGCATTGAGATGTTATGGTTCCATGCCTTATGATATATTGATGTTAGTACTGGATGACCTATCAAAGATGGTTGAGGTTCTTGTGCTCTGATGGATATGAAAGAGGTGGTTTGTTGTTCCACATGTTGCAAGGGAATAATCATAGTGGTGGGACCAAATAATAATAGTGTTGGTGCCCTTGATTGATGATAGAGAACTAATAAGTGGGTGGCTAGTAGTATCTAATAAGTGGGTGTCTATAATTTGTGATCAAACTACTAAGTGGGTTGTGGATAAAAAGTAAATAGGTGGTGGGTGATTCTTGCATGGATAAAAAAGATAAGTAGTGGGTTGTTTGTTGTTGATGATAAGGGGTAAGTGGGCTTGCTGATAAGACACGATAGTGGGTTTTTTGTTAGGAGGCTAAGGTGAAGAAATACCTGTGTGTACGATGTCAGTGCTAACTAGTTCTAATTACTGTAGGAATAGGTGGTGATACCCCAAAGGTGAAAATGGTGGATGAATTAATGCATGATGCTTTCATAACTAGTGGTGGTGGTTGTTGCTACCAGTTCGTAGTGTATCATGCATAGAGAAATAGGCGTTATCATTATTGTACGATGTACCCTCTATGATTTTCATGTTCGAATGATTGAATTAATCTCGTTTGTGAATCACCTAATGCTTTGCCTAATAGAAGCTTAGTCAAAATAGATTGTAATCATACTCTAAGTCTTAAACAACTTAATGATCTTACCACCATTTTTTATAACTTGGATTTAGAGAGAGAAATTAATATATGTGATTATACTCAACAATGTTCACACTGAGAAGAGGCATTTTTATCACAGTGATTAATTTATTTCGATTTCATACCATCGATTCAACGGGGAAGTGGTGCGTACCAGTATTGCAACAATAATGCTGCAACTCCTGGGGCTTCCTACTTTACTTTTATCAACCCGGTAGTTCGTAACAAACTTGGAAGCGACGATGTTGTATGCACAAGTACTAGCTCTTACTACAGGTTGTCACTGGGTTAGATAACGCAAGATCACTGGGAGCTCAAGCCAGATTCTATGAATTTCCAGAAGAAGCTTTTAACCATGATGAAAGAAAGCTAACTCTATAGAGGCTATTCTATTTGCAGAAAGAGAGAAGACTGGAATGTAAGGCAAACCCTAGCAAACCCTAATTTATCCAACTAACCTTTTGCAGAAAAGGAGATAGAAACTGAAATGATGAGTGCCATTGATTACTGAAAAAGGTAAATTACATTTATTCAAGCTACTTCTGAAAAGAAATGAGAAGAAAACATCTTTTTGTGCTTTTGAGTGTTTTTATGTGAAATTATTATGCTTGTAATTTATCTAGTTGTGATTATGCAGAGGTTTGGTGGCAAAAGAAGATGGACATGGTTTTTACAGAGGTGGAGGAAGTTGTGGAGAGGTCCTAAGAAGCCCCTAGTACCCTTCTAAATACTTCCATTGCAATCAGATTTCGAAAAAATACTTATAGGGAATTCTACAGGAGGCTTCATGGGATCTATAGGAGGACCTACAGGAGGAGGCCGCGATCTATTTTTGGAAGTTTTGAAGGTGGAAAAATGATGGAAAAGGGTAACTAAAGGCTAGATGAAGGTGTTGAGGTGTCTACATCTTGTGAAGGAAGATCAAGAGGGAACATGATGGTTGGATTTTTCAAATGGAAAGAGGGCAGTTTATGGAGAAACGTAAAAATTAGGGCAGAGTGGAAAAATGTTGCAAATGAATTGGGAAATCCGTGAGAAGTGAGCTGGTGTTGGCTACTTTATGGATGTATGATGAGATGAGGTGTCCTGCAAGAGATCTACACATTTACTTACAAAAATTGATCAAAGAAAGGACTAACTATACCATGAAAATAGAACTTTCTCTAGCTTGACCTAATTTCTGACCTACAAATAGAAAATGTTGAACAATAACATTTGAACAGAAAATCATGCAAAGAAATCTATTATAAAATAATAGGAAATGATCTAGGCAACTGAATCTAAAATAATACATTAATCTTTCCAAATCAAGTCATCACACTAGAAATTGCATGGGAGAGCAAAACTATGTTTTTGGTGGTAGCAGTAGTGCCTTGACCTCGAATCATCATCCCAAAAAGGGAGAAAGGAGATCAAGGCATACTGTTGGCCTTTTTGAATTTTAGCCTATCACTGCATTAACCTACTTGAGCAACTGAAACAAAAATAACTATGCAAACCATCAAAAGCAGCCTATTCTAAACAAGGTAAATGAGTTTATGTAACAAAAATTAACTCATGAACTGAAGAAAAAAAATTATAAGTACAAGGCAAGAGGTGTTGGGTAGCTTGGGTTGGGCCCTAACCCAAGAGCTTTAACCCTCTGAAAGAGATCAGTGCTGGCTCAAAAACTATTTCATCTCCATTATCAAAAGTAAAAGTCACATTAGATAAACTATTCTAAAAAAGGAAGCTCGAAAATGAGTTGAAAAAGTGCTACACAAAAGTGCAAAAATTCTACTAATGACTGGCTAACCTATTGAGGCTCTAAGCCTCCTTATTTATACAAATGGAATCCCCCAACAACCTTCCTAAAATCAAGGAGTTTGGCTTCCCAGAACTGGAGATAAATAACAGTCCTTCTTTATTTGCGTGGCTGCCCCTTCGATGCATCAATGTGGCTGCTTGTGCTCCAAGTTGCCGATGGAGGATTCTAGGAAAGGGGTGATAAATGAAGGAGACACTCCCTACAAATCCTTTTCTCTATTTTCCTTGAATATTTTCTACCATTTTCTCATAAATCCTTTGACTTTGTCCAAAATTGACCAAAAAATCTGCATAAAACACATATTAGACTACATGGCAAAATGACTAACCCAATTCACTCTATTAGCATAAATATAATAAAAAACATGCAATAAAATAATGAGAAGGGTTGATTAAGTCGAATTAAGAGGCAAAATGAGCCCATATAATTACCCATTTCTGGGGCTCATCAGGAAGCATATATGCTATTATACTATGCAGTGTACTCGAGATTGTATGTTCTGCAATAACGCGAGATGTGAAAATTGAAGAGGTACCTATGCACTAATGTGTTATTATACAATTCACCCTTCAATTTATGTTGTGCATGCTTCTAGAAGTTGTGTGTATAATTGGAATTTTATTGATTGATAGAACTAGTATCCTCTCTTTGGTTTATTGGTTTTGGTTCTATGGCCTATGCTAAGAGTAGTCCTTTCCTTAAAGAGTAGTCCTAAAAGAATATATGGAAAGCCAAAGCTACAATAGTTTCCGAGGATATCAGATTGGCAGGGTGGGTAAGATGTCTCCTTGGGCTATGTCCTTAGTTCTTTTTGTCTTCTGTCTTTAATAATTCATATCTCTGCGAAGCACACATTTCTGTGATTTATACTGAGCACTCTTCGATCATGAACTCATGGTGATGTAGTATAGATTCCATGATTCATGAGTCAATTGCATATGTCTTGTATGCAGTATGTTCTGTATTATAGTGAACATGTTATTTTGGGAAGCTAATTTGATATCGAATTTAGCCATTCCAAATTCAAGCATTCATAGAGATAAAACATGTTTTGCATGCTCGAGAAATTTGTGATGGAAGTAGGGTTGGCAATGAGATAATATATGGGTTACTACTCCTTGCTTTGCCAATATCAAAACCTTTTATGCATACTTGTTTCTTTGTGTTAAGTAGTATACAAAAAATGATGTAATGCATGCTTCGATTTTTCATGTCTTTGATTCCATTGCGACTTCTTTTCCAAGATTATTAATAGAGAGAATTCTTGTTATGTGTGCTTGGAAATGAGATGATATGATGGGCTTCTCCTCCTATCTTTGGTTTCCCTTTTTTGTTGCCATAGAAAATCTATATGGTATGCCCTAGCATAGATCTCCACTAGTTAGTCTCCGATGAGATCACTAAGATGTCTCATTGGGCAGTTGTTCTTGTTGTTCTCATGTGGAGGTTTAAAAATGAGAAATCCAAGACTACCAGCCAATCCTTATGGTCATTACCTGGTGTAACATCAATTAATGATTACGCCTTCCAATTCTCTTGTGTTTCCTAGGTGAACATGGGATATACCAAAAAATTGATGGGGTGCATATTCAAATTCATGGGGTACATATGCAATGCATGCTTATGAAATTGGTAGTTGAATTCAATCATTGATATTGATTTGGTTCACTGTGCACTGCTCTTCTCAACATGTGAAATTGAAAATAGGTGTCGTAAGGCCTAAAGACCATAAGGGAGAGGAGGTTTGGGACCATTTATATCCTTTCCAATCAGCTTCAATCTCTCCTTTATGAGGTAAGGAACTAGTTATACCCTTTCTCTTAACTGGGGCAAGTATAAATATAATTATCCCCACCTCCTTTGAAAGGTTCCCACGCAATCTCCTCTAGTCTCGTTCTTTTCCTAGAGAGGTTCATAATATGACCTCTAGGCAATCATCCTGCAACGGATAATGCACATTGATTAAGCTTTTGACCTTCCTTTGTAAGCTCTGGTATCTCTTGACCCCAAAGCGCCTTCCCATGCTTTATATTAGATTAAACAAATCATTAGATCCATAAACCTTGAGCTCCTATACATGTTTGCATAGATAAGGAAGTAGACTCAAGTAAAGGTCTTACCAGATATACGATTGAAACCCTTACAATACTTACAAGAATATACTTTCTCTATGCTAAGTTGCCTCAGGCTTGGACCCACACCTCATGCTTGTTGGTGTGCTGATAATACCTATTGCTATTCTCAATAGCTAGGGACATATCCCCCCTTATTTCTACCTCATATCATACTTCTATTGCTGGGATGAGAATCTGTTGGTGAATGAACCCAAGAAAGAGAATTGGTAAGTGATAAGATGTGACCCTACTAACCTATAGTTACAGGTTGAAGTTGTTACCGAAGCAGAAGCAAAGATAAGATAGTTGTTCTAATAACATCTTTCCAAGCTAGTAGTTCAGGCAGGTAAGGTATAAGCTTTGAACCAAACCTTGTGTCCTCGTACATCGTGGCATGGGGAATACATTCTCACATGTAACAAGAAATGGAGATGTTGAAATATTGTCTCGTGTGAACTCAACCTAGTCTACACGAATTTGTACAAACAACATGAAAATGTTCTAACCAAATGTTTTCCAACCAAACCTGGATGAACCAAGCTAATCATAGTCAAACCTATTTTGAATGGGACGATATATTGTCCTCCCTCCCTCTCAAGCAAGCATAGAGGAAATGATATTTGGAACCTTCAAAAAATACCTAAGAGGCAACTTCAATATATTTGGGAGCACCTTAGGAGCATAGGTGAACGTTGCCCTAATTGTTGCACAAGGTTGTTTTTCCAATCAAAGTGATCCATACTACATTGAGGAGGAGGGCACAATCATATAAAAAATAAAATGTGTTTTTGAGTAGTTTCTTTGGCATATCTAAAGGTAAAGGAACTGAAGAAGAAGAGAACCCAACTTGTATAAGGGTCATATCATGGTTGATTTGTAGAAGAGTTATATGAAAGTAGTGGTCAATGCCTTGCTTCAGGTATGGTTTTTCATGCTGCCAGTGACAGTGCTGACTCTCCATACTCTGTAGCAGTTTTTAGCCTATCTAAACAGGCAGTCATGAAGTTTTATTGTATTGCTAATATGATCATGTCACTTAATCCCACTAAAAAACACTTAAGATTTGATCTATGGGTCATTTTACAACATTAGGAAAAGTGCATTATGGTGGAGAGATTATTTCTCATTAGAGACAAAGATAAGTTGAGGGATCATTATAGGGTAAAGAGGTAAACCATTGTATCTCCATGCAGTTTGAAGAATAAGTATACAACATGTTTGTAGTAAATAGATTGGTTTTGGTAATGATGAGTGGGAATAAATCAATAGTAATGGGAACACAAATCAGGAGGATTTAAGTTATTTGGAACTCATACTAGTTGATGCTTATTCGATACTATATTCAAGCTTACACCCCTATCCATAATCCTAGTCATTTGTGTGTAAGTCAAAGACATGGATTTCTGTGTTTCTCCTTTCAACTTTCATTTTTCTATTTCACACCGTGACCTTGGTACTTTTTTCCTATAACTGTATCTTGACCATCACACCTCTAAACTAAAAGCCTAGCATTAAGCCCCCAAGTCACAACATATCCCTTCCATTACTCTTGGATTCAACTTCTAAACTATGGCTTGTGATATTGTCTTATCCATGCCAACTAATTTATGGCTTTGGACCACCCTCTCTTAAACAATGATAATATAAAACTCTCACCTTTGCCTCGTTGAGTGACTAAGTTATTTGGAATTTTCCCCAACATAAGCTATCTTTACTAAAGTTACACCATTGTTGAATTTTAGAAGGTAGTCAACCCTAGTATCTTACTCAAAATTTAGTGAGTAGAACCATTTTACAAGTTTCTACAAGTGAGCTTATTATCCACACTCATCTTCATTAGTGAGAATAGTAAGTATGTATCCTACTCACTCTCACTCAAGCGAATGGAAGTATCGCTCATACAAATTTGAAGGGAGAGTGAAGTTATGCATTCACCTTTGTGATTACGAGGTGGGATCAAGCTCATCTTGGTAATTGTCAATGCCCAATTCACTCACACCCACTCCTCTCTGTTGGGTCCCTATAATACTAGTGATTACCCCATTACTATTCTAGTTGTACCCCTTATTAATATTGTTGTGCCCCTATTGTCCCCATATTGTTATTATTGTGCCCCATAGAATCCCTCCATTGTTATTTTTGTGGCTTTATATTATTATTGTTAGGCCGGCTAGGTTATATTGTGACTCCTTAGGCTCCTATATATAGAAAGGAGGTTTTTTCATTTGAATCATTGAAGAATTGTTCATTTATGTAATGTAAAGGAGGTTTCCCCCTTGAAGAGGCTGAATTCTAAGGCGTTGATCTATATTTTCTATCTTT
>APFE030614833.1:16953-38724 GCA_000404065.3 Pinus taeda
GCCCCCTCGAAGAGGCTGAATTCTAAGGCGTTGATCTATCTTTTCTATCTTTTTCTTGAGCTGGTTTCATAACACTTTCTTCATGGACCCTTAACCCTTACCTCCATTCCTTTGAGTGTAGTAACTATGAAAAGAACCACCTCATGTTATTTCAAATTAACGTTAAGGCATCTGCTTATGGAATGGATATAGACTTTTCACTTACACTTGATCTCAATTTTATGGTGGATGATCTTATGGATCAAAGTCAACTTCAAGTGCTAATGCCTCTAGAAAGGATAAAGCTAATGATATAACAATACGACTCTTCAAATGAATCCCCCCGCCTTATTTTGTTTTTCTTGTTTGGTGTTTCCTAGATTCACAATTGCATAAACATGAGTTCTTTTTACCACTAATGCGGTTGTTAGGGAATGGAAAAAGGTTTCAAAAAGAAAATGACTAAAAAACCACTTCTTTAGCTTGCATTTCCCTAGTAAACATAGGTCACACATGGTAAATTCACTAGTTCAAGGGTGGCCTGGTCAAAGTCAAAGTGGTAAATAGTTGAGTGGGAAGGTGGCGTATGAAACTAAATGCCACGAACTGCTTAGGTAAAACCATGTGACATGCCTTTTGAGAATCAACATTGTTGTCAATCAGAGAATCATAAGCTTTTCCTTTGTGGCATGCTCTTAGAGAATCAATCGACTTGTTTAATACAATGGGAGAGTAAGGAAGAGCTGGGTCTTATCAGACCACCAACCATCTAGTGATGAGAGATTACCGACCTAGTATGCCAAGGTGAAACTTTACCATAATAGAGGGATAATTCTTTAACCAAGTGATATAGATAGAGATTTTGTTATATTTAGAATTAGTGCTACAGGGTTCCTTCATGGGTGAAGCTTCGGGATAACCTAATGTGTTTTTTTCAATTTATTTGTTCAATTTCCTTTCCTGTTGCTAAGATAGGGGAGTGCTAATCTAGCTAGATATTATCATAAGCTTAATGGGATCACCCTAACCGTACTCTTATTCTATTTGGCCCGTAAACGCTTATCTAATTTTGGCTACCTTCCCATCAGTAGCATATCTAGTAGTAGAGCTAACAACACTTCTCTCCCTCTTATCTTAGTCTATTCAGCTTATTTACTCTTCTTTGATTTCTCTTCTAGGCTTCGCTTCACTGGGTTCCCCCAAGATTTTGAAGCAAGACCTACTACCAAGCTCTAGTCTCCCTCTCTTAGCCTTGAAATTTGGTCTACCTACCAGCTTAACCTCTCCTTCTTACTGTGCTTACCCTGAGGCACCTTCCTATCTCGCTCTTTTGGATCTTTTGTTCTTGCCAATAGCTTATTTCTATTCTTTCTACTTACCTTCACTTCTCTAGCTCTGGGAAGAAATAAAGTCAATTCGATCTAGCAAAAAGCATAATGACATATATAATATGAGCGTTGTATACTAAAGCGTAATTACAGAAATGCATAATGACAAAAGTCAACATAGAGGAGCCATGGAAAGTAAGTAACACTATAGCTATTTCCCACAGCATTTAGCAACATGTATAGAAAGAGAGAAAATGGAATGAAGGTTTAGTTACTTCTCTCACATTGATAGACCAACCAATAGCACTTAAAAATAATAGGTTTGAAGAAGTAGGAGTTTTGGTTTTGTGCATTGCATCGAATTTTGAAAGTATTATAGTTATGACAGATATAAAGATGAAATGACAAGCAATGTTATTTACGATGCATAGTTGAGATAAATGGTGATGAAATAATCCTAGTTTCATAGGTAGAGATGGCATAATGAATGAATAATAAGAATTTTGTAATAATAAGAAATAATATCATATCTTCTCGTTGAGTTGATTTGGATACTGAAATTCCTAGCTTAATTTCATAGTTAATGGGTCATTGATGACTAGTGAGGAGTTGATGAGATGTTCCAATGATGACTGGTTATTTCAATGCGTCAATATTTAATTTTGGTTTTGATAGTCCATCATGTGGTGATTGTAAAGAGTAATGTATGGGTTTTTGAGTTGAGAGTTCATTCCCTGTCTAATGCTCTTTGAGGAATGATATGGAATTGGTGATTCGATGAATGATATGAAGGTGATTGACCCTAGAGAGATATCCTATTAACCCCAAAGTAGAGATTTCCAATGAACTAGCAACCCAAAGTATAATGGATGGATATTTATTGGAATGATGACGAACATGGCCAAACCTGATGACCCGAGGGAGGAATACAAGAAACTAAACATGACATAGACTCAAAGTGTTTTCCAAGGTTCTAGACGCATAAATAATAATAAAGGGTGGTCCTATGGTCTTTGTTGCTCTAACCATGATTACAGATAGGGTCCAATTGAAAATGATTTCTATAGCTTCCATATTAACTCCACCACTTGTCTGTTCTACCCAAAGATCTAGGATAGATAATAATGTGATACAAGGCCCCAAAGAATAGGTGATAGTGAGCACAATCAATGTTCAAAGAGTGAATATGAGATAGGTATTCAATAGAGTTCCTACACCATGCATGATATTTCACAAGCATAAGAAGCAGGGTCTAGTAAGGTAACTCATAGGGTACGAGACCGTGTTCATGGAAACCAACTAATGTTGTCATTGGGACACTGAAAGAAGGAAGTGGTCCTTATGGTTGTTGTAGTTTTTTTTGTTCTTTCCTGAGCTGAGGAAGCATAATGAAGAGCACAAAACATGATAAGCATCATGTCCCATAATAAGTAGTCCCATCATATCATATGGAATGAAAAGATGAAGGACAACACAAAGAACAGGAGACTAGGAAACTATACCAACTAATTATTCCATGAGAGATCTAATTACTAATTCCTAAATTTCTTGGTTCTTGTCTTATCAAATAACTAAATAAGCCTTCAAGGTTACTTCCCTAATATTTCCTTGATCATAAGAGAAGCCAGAGTGGTATCTATGTAAAGGCGTTGTGTAGCATGCTTGCTTCCTTGAGTTAACCTGTAGTCATTCCTATCCAAGTCAAGGAAAGACCAAAAATGAATAGTTGTGATCTTGTAGTTATTCTGAGTATTGCGCCTTTACTTTATCCTAAAGTTCTTATTGGTACTATCTATTCCAACTTGACTTTCCTTTAACAACACCATGAAAGTTATCAAACAATTCTAAGAGGAGGAGCTATGAGAAGTAACCAATAGCAAAGCAAGTATTACATGACATACATCCTATTACATTCTATACTAACTAATCTCAAAGTATAAGTTCTAAATTCCTAGTTGGAAAAAATATGAGTTATCAAGAAGAGCTATAGAGAGTCAAGGTTCTTAGTTGTAGTCCCTTTATGTAGTTATTCCCTTTCAAAGTCTAAAAGTCTAAGGGTTTAGTTCTAGTTATTTTTGTTATTGCAAGTCAATTCCTAATTCAAATACTAGTAAGAGGTTTCTTTCCTTCTTGTTCTTGTTCCTAATCTATCCTAATTATTAGAACTAAAATATATGAAATATATCTTGACATCTAATTCCTTCTTTCACTTCTTACCTTATACAAATAATACTATCTAATTATAGTTCCTCTAAATACTAACATAAATACAAGAAGGTAGCTCCTTTCTATTCAGGATAAGATCTTTCCTTACAAATACATACCCTATAAACTCAAAAGCTCCTAGAGTTTATTTAAAGAGGAAGTAACAAATTGATGTCAGTTGTTGTTCATGTAGTATTGGCTGCAGCACGAAATGTGGTTTTTGGTGGTGTTGGTTTGAAATGCTAAGATGATTTTTGTTCCTTATAGAGTTGTAGAGGTTCAATGTTGTTTCCTGATATAGGTGTGTTGTGCAAAGGTAATTTGTTGAGTCCAAAAAAGGTGGTGGTTAGCCTTATTCTTTGGTAGCTATTTTGAAGAAAAGAACAAGGCTAACATTAGTTTTGAGGAGGTTCTTGAAGAAAAACATGTTAATCACACAAAAGAAGAGTCATCCTTCAAGGGAAAGAGGAAAACCAAAACTAAATACTTCTCATCATCTCATTCCATTGAGGCCTCAAGTTAGGGTTTGTATCTAAAAACATGGTTGTTGGGCTGCCCTCAGTAGTGAGTTTTCTAGGATTGATTAAACATACTGCATTTCATGAGTCAACTAGGTAGTGAGGCAATCAAATATCTTCTCAAGTGGACACTCTGATTGTGATGTGGCTCCAAGGGATGGTATTGACATTCCAGGCTCCATCCCTTGTATTCAACTATCAAAATTCTTATGTGGACATGCCAGTGGTAAGTCGGTATTTATTAAAAGAAAGTGGAAAACGTTTCTCAATGTATTTTATATGAAAATGGTGCTGAAGAAATGTCAGTTGGTAATAGGAAATGAAAATGCAAGGCATTCTGGAAGATAGCCTTCAACTGTTAAGGAATGTCAATGGTGCTTTTAGACTTGGCATCCTCACAGCTTGTCGTCAACGACGTTTTTAAAACCACCTTAATGGATGTGCTTGCAGGAATACAATCTAGAGGTTGCATCAAAGGAAGAACCAATATATCCATTTATCCCAACAAATATGAATCTTGACTCGTGTAAGGAACTATCATGAGCTTAATGTTTTATTTCTCCTTTTGTGATAGTTTAAGACTATCTTCTCTATTCAACATGGCTTCCTTTGCCTTCATAAATGAGTCCCAAAACACCAAATATATGTTGTTCAATACTCATTTAAAGGGGAAGGATTCTTTATTGGAATTCAAAAAAAACTAGGCTAATTGATAAGGCTTTTGGTCTGAGCTAGATAAAATGAACCTTCCTCTAATGTTATTATTAGCAAAAAGAAAATTCTTACGAATGGAACTATAATATGCTACTAAGTGAAATAAGTAAGTGTATCTAGTTTAGGTTTGGATTTCTTTTTGTTTTTGTTTGTTTTTTTGTTTTGAATTTCAATCAATTGGCGCTCTAACAATACTTGAGAATGAGAAAATCCCACTTGCTAGGAGAAAAAGATTGATCTAGTATGATTGCACTATTCCTTCCTACTGTTATGCAGTTCTACATATATATCGTACTAGTTTGAATGTAGTGCCATGCATTGATGACTTCTTGTGGGCCTACGCGGATTGAATTGAACATAGAGGAGTTTCATGTTTAATGATCCATTTGCTAATTGAGAGTATCCTGATAATTGGCTTGCCTACCCTACCCAATGTACATACAAGTGGGGTGTTTACTAAAAGAGAATAGCCATTTGCATGCGTAAGGTGTTGAATTACTGGCTCAGACCCAGTCAAATACATAAATTAAATGTTATGGAATAATCTATCTCTCCCGCACCAGTGATTAACTAATTATTGATTGGTGAAACAATGAATTGGTATAGTTGTTGCTTGTTCTTTGGCCCATAAAACTGAATATTGGATTGGAGACCATGCAGACCCAATTTGTACAAAGAGATCCTTTCCATTTTCCTCTATATGCCCTCGAACCTTTCCTTTATCTCCACACACATAATGAATATAAACTATATTTTGCTTAGATATGGTTAAACCTCCCCGTCAGCGGCTCTCCAATATATTCGCTCATTCGCCAACCAATTATGACTTGTTTGCCTGGTTTCACAGATGAATGGAATGCTTTGACGATGAAATAAATATGGATAATGGACTCACTTCTGGTTGATATAGTTTCCTCCACCGGTGTTGTATTGCTCGACCAACGAGACAAAGTAGTGGGAGAAAATGGGATTATATCTACGTAGTGAATTAATTCATTCACTAGTCCGGTTGGTTCCTCATTCTCATTTTAGAACTCCAAGCATAAAAGATCGAGAAGCCAAATTCCAATAGATTCTAGCTTGATTGAAATAAACTATTCAGTTTTAGAGTAGGAAACCCCTTTATTTTCTAAAGGCTCAGATCGGGGAAAGGGAACGTGTGTATCATTGGGATTGTTCCAGTGCCACCCCGGGAACTAACTAAAGAAAAGGTTTAGTCTGAAGTAGAGCATTTGCCAGACATTGCCACATATCATTGCAAGGCAAACAACTGGATAATATAAATATGGGGTACCACTAGTAGCCAAGTTTCATTAGCTTTCCTTGATCTCCCTCTGGTCAATCAAGCTCTCCTTCCTTGCCTTAAAGAAAGTTACCATCAACTCAGTAAACAAATAGAGGTAGGCTCAGGCAAGTTGAGCTTGGTAGAAATAGTGGGCACCTCCATAACTACCCTATATCAAAGAGGGAAAGGTTGACCCGGAAAGAGGTGTATGGGGTACATCAAGAGCTGGATCATCAAAGTAGGACCTTTGGTACGTCGCATCATGTTGAATCCGTGAATTGAATGGTAGAAAGTTACGAAAGTGTTCAGGTGTCTCCAACATCTGCCCTATTATTAGAAAAAATGTGTGTTGTTCAAACTTCGGGGCATTGAGTCCTAGTGATGGAAAACATGGAATCGAGGGACATAAGTGTGTTCAAGAATAGAGTGGTCAAAAGACGGGGTTTATTATGAATGGGGTGAGTGGAGTGGGCTTGGTGTTGGTTAACAAGATACTGGAATTAGGTCAGTGAATTTTGTAATAGCGGTGGGCTGGGGTGTTCATCAAAGGAGTATTCTTGTGCAGTGTGGAGAGTGATCTGGGGACAAGGGGTGTAGGGGGTTGGAATTTACATGGGTGGGAATCACTACAATGAACATTGGACAGAACCTTAGCAATTGTGTGGATGAAGGTGGAGGCAGGTTATAATACGAATGATGGTGGGTGGGTCTGCTTAAGAATTAAGTGAAGTTCCTAAATAGAGTCTTTTCCTAATCATGAAGTAACTAAATAATTGTGCTCTTTATTTGATAAGGGTCGTAGAACCCATATTTTTTTTATACAAATCTACCTCGACAAATGGATCTCCAAGCATGATAGCAAGGGGTGTGGGCAGTCATGGCATGAACCAAAGGCGGGATCAAACTAATAGATGAATACCACTTTTTCCTGCTCGCCTTTAGAAATATTCTATTGCATATTCACCTCTAGCTTTGTCACTATCGAACAAAAAAACTTCAGGTTGAAAGCTACTTACTCATTCTCTAGATCTAACCCACGTCAAGATGGAAACACTAGCCAGATTCAGTAGGTGCATTTTTATTTATGCACCGTATGAGCCTTCATTACCCTTGATTCTTACTTGTTATATTTCACAAGAGGGGGTTGTCTCACAAATGTTTTCTTGGTATTTATTACCATATCTAACGGTAAACGATGGATGAGGATCAAGCAAGAGGACCAGCATCATGATAATGAGAAAAACAAGCTAGAGCATCCGCTATCATTGTATCTTTCCTGAGTCGACATTGGGTGTAGTTAACATGATGTTTATCTTCCAGTCGAGCTCCAGAATACCTCTTTGGATTTCTATTGGGGAACAAGTGTGGATCAGGGGAAAACTTTGTAATGGATGGCCCACTTGTTTCTCTTTCTGAGGGATCGGCTCAACCTACTTTTAATGGATTGGGCCAAACTTGGACGGAAAGAGAATGAATGGTTGTGAAAAGAACTATGTGATTCTTCACGTAATGTAGTCGTAGCCCCCAATCCATAGAATTGAATAGAACCCTGCGTGATGACTGCTAGAGCAAGCAAGAGTGAAAGCCATTACTTCATATTAATAAGCGGTGTTTTTTCAGACACAACATACTATTTCAGTCTCCATGATACCGAACGAGTGACCATGGAAATTCCTCTATTCTAAAAGGAAGTCTGTCTTCCCAAGTCACTTCATTCTCATTCAAAATAAGATATTGCAGACAATGTGTTAGCCTCCTGCTACAGCAGGTTACTCATCTTTCATGATGGGCATTTTTACAGGCCAAATATGTCATACTTTGCATGATGCAATGCTCCATATTTGCTAACAGACACCAAAGAAAGATGCTATGAAAATGTGCTAATCAAAGTTCATCTACTGCATTCCAATTTTGAAGAAATATTCCATTTTTGTACAAGTCTCAGCCAAAGGGAGGTCCAAACAGCTTAATCTTGGTCTCCCTAGGTTTCAATTTCTTGTTGTAGAGTATAGAGAATGAATAATCTGTCCAAATAGCTTAATCTTGGCAGATTATAGATAGGAAGAGAATCAAAGGAGCCCAATTGCTTAATATGGGCCCTTGGAAGAAATAAGGGTAGTTTGTAGATAGGAGGGCATTCAAAAGAAAAAGAGGACATTCAGGGTTTGCTAATTCAAATGCACCCAATCCAAGTGAAGAAAAAAATGTTAGGATTTTTAAGCTGGGTAGGTAGTGTGAGGTTGCAGAAGTAAATATGTTGTTACCATTTGACTTATCAAAAAAGGCTCATCTCATGGGTAAGTTGGCATCTTGGCAGTTGATTGGTAGTACAACAAGGAAGCATGACTAATTCCCCTTTCTTTCCCCCAAGAACTCATCTAACTAACATTCCCCTAAGGACCTTGGGATCTGCCCAAGAAATCCAGTTTCACTCCATTCTTATTAAAGCCAAGTTGACAAGTGAGTTGACTTAGTGAAAAGAAGCCACATTTCTTGTGTAAAAATTAATCTCTACATAATCCATGCATTTCCTTATGCTTGAGTTTCTAATCCATAAACTTAGCATCCCCACATCCCTCTTCATCTCTCAGAATTCATATTAACATCTAATTCTATTATTTAGCTCCGTAAACCATGTTTCCCTACCCCTACTCTAAAAGAGACTATATAAAAACCCCATAAATACTAAATATCCCACCCCTTGGTAATTATAGCCAAACAAACCAAATTCGGGAAAACATTAGGTCCACTTGGGGCCCACTGTTAATCCCTCTGCGTTCACTCGGGATTTATTCAACCTTTGGTTGAATAAATAACCATATTAACCCCCTCCACTCTCCTTTTTGGGGTTTATCAATATCCGATTGATAAATAGCCAAAGCCCGACATTACTTTAAACCTTAAACTTAAGTTTAAACCCACCCGCGGCCGCGATTATTTCATGGGTTAATGCACGCGCATTTGTTTTAAACCTCGATCATTTTCCCCTCCTGATTACTGTCGGATCAACCCTCCCAGATCTGAGGGCCCTCATGCATATCGGGCGCCATCTTGCGATGCCTCGTTAGCACCCGATGTCCAACGGTTTCACCATCGTACACTGGGATAGATGGCGGCATCCGATTGCATCGGGCCGCCCCTGAAAAATACCACCTCCGTACCAATGGTGGTCCGATGCAATCCAAAACCGCCTTTTCCTCCCCGCGTGTTATCAGCGCCGCGTCACCCTGCCACGTCGCCTCCATCTCACCCTTTCCTGCCTGCCCCTTGCTGACATCACCTGCCACCATACTGTACTTTGTGCCATGTCACCAGCTGACATCATCAACCTACCACAGTGTCGACTGCCACGTCATCACCCATGTCAGCTGCCACTTCATCTTCCGTACTCGCTACCCAACAAAAAATATGTCATGGTGACGTCATCCTGGGAAAACACCAGAACTTCAAAAAGCGCCAAAATTTTGGAAGGTTGGGTTAAAAGTCGTGAAAAAGACTATTTCAGTTCATTTCTATTTTTCACTGTGAAAACAACGTGCATGCAGTTTTCTGTTATTTCACACTCCTAAGACTTCAGCAGCTAGTCAACCTGCAAATGCAACACCGTGGTTCGTCCCAGCAGCTCAATCTCTTCCTGTCAAGTGCCTTTGGCATCCTCATAACAACTATTTACCCGATTTTTTACCCAAAGCCCTGTTTTCATGCTTCTCTGTTCAAATTTCCAAATAGAACTCATTTCGGCTGTTAAGACTACGCCTACCAGTCACCCATTGCCCTACACCTATCATTTGAGCTGGTCATTCTCTGCAAACTTACACCCTGAGCTAATTCCCTCTGTGAAAGGGTTATTCCTCCACTTTGTTTGTTCATGGTCGCCCGTGAAATACTGAAATCTCTGTGATATTCAGCCAAGCTGCCCAACTATACTATTTTTCATTGGTTCTAGCCTTTGTTCATAAAATGAAAACCTTAATTTCCTATCCCATCTGCAAGTTGGTGCCCCCAAGGCGAAATTCGGTCCCCATCCTCTCAGCATGGTGTCGAGTGCCCACTGAGCCTCCAATTTTGACCCTTTCTTGTTAAAACATCTAGCTGGAGTGCTGCCACTCTTCATCATTTCATGAACTCTATATTTTGAGGTCCATTTAAATAACAAATCAGTAGCTGTGCCCGTCGTGGTGTTCGCAGAGCCTCAATCTTTGCCTCCTGTTGCTATTTCACCTCTATTCCATTCAATCAAACAATACAAGACATGGAGGCCCCAGTTGCCCTGAACATTGCTCCTCTGAATGCCCCACACATGGACTTGGAGTGGATACCTTTAGCAGATAGAGACTTTCAGATTGAGGATATGAGGGGTCTTGTTTCTCACCTTCAAACTGTCTGCCAATTCAAAAACAGTTATAATAATAATACTGATCTTTTGGGAATTTGGCAATCCAGTATGCCCATCTACTACCTCCCACAAGTTAATGTGCTGCCTGATTTCATCCATCTATGTCATTCTCGCTAGGAACCCACTCTGAGAGAAATCCTCAGCCCATATGGGTCTATATTGTTTTATATCACCCCTCAATCCATCAACCAAATGCTGAATTATGAGCCTCCTCAGTCCTTGGTTCCTCTCACCCTGAAACATCTGATTGACAGCAGTATGAGGCTTTCTAAGGCAGAGATATTAAGAGTTAATCAGCTATTCATGATACCACAATTTCAGAGTGATCATCCTCCACCGTATCATTAGGCCTCATTCAATGAAATAGGTAGGCTCATTGTGGATATGATTTCCTACATCTTAGGGTGCAAGACAAGAGAATTTGTAGATGAGACAGTGTTCCAGCTATTAGCAATATTTACCTGCTGTCATGTATGACTATGCCATGTTCATAGCCAACAAAATACATGAGCAATTCATGATGATGGACAGGGAAAGAGTTTTCAAGTACACCTCCTACATTTACCATCTTCTACTCTACTATCACGCTGATAGTTTCAAAATCCCTCTCATGAAACTTGATTCGAGAGGAGAGAGGAGATCTGTAATCTTCTGGACTTCAGTTTTTCATAGAGTCCACTGTTCTCCCTATACATATTGTGAATTCATTGACCTCTTTATCTACCCAGCTACTTGTTTACTATTGGAGACTCCTCCTCCCAGACTTACTGCCGAAATGCAAAGAATTTTGCATCTTTCCAAAGAGTACAGCATTGGGGATTGGTACTTTTACCAAAACCATACAGTAATCAGAATTTATGGGAGTGAGTTGCCCCCTTATAAGCTGCCAAGGTATGTTCCCATGAGGCTCTTTGCCTTAGAATACTTCAGACAGTTCAGTCATGTAGACCTAATTCACTTCCATGGCAAAAACAAAAAGGAGTAGTTGAAAATCAGAAATCAACTGGGTCCCTTTGTTTTAACCAAAAGGGAAGAAGCCTCGAAGGATGCATATAAAATGTTGAGAGAGGAAATGTTGTTAAAACAAAGTTTCTGTTGGTCACCATATGAACCCGAACACTTCATAAGCTTTAGGAGAGTTAAACACAAGCTCTCAGGGTATGTGCACTAGCCAATCCCTCACATAGAGCAATATGCTAATTTACCAGAATGGGTAGAAGGCTCTTTAGATGATGAACAAATTTCTGAAGAAGAAAAATTGCAGAAAGACATGAAGGAATTTGAAAAGAGAATTGACCTGGAATATGTTGCACAGGTCCCCTCCATACAGCCACAACTAGTGGGAGCAAGTACTTGAACTGCCACCTCACCCCAGCCAGTTAAAGGAGCCATATCATCAACAGAAAAGGACAAAGAAATAGAGCATTTTGAGGAACAGAGTACAATGGAGGAGCAGCCTTCTATGAATCTAGAGAGAATCCAAGAACAAAGTCCCTCAACACAAACAAAAGCACCTGAGATTACTGTGCTGCCAACTCCTCAACATGAGGAAAGAGGGAAGAAAAGGGACCAAGCAGAGAGTACACCTACAGGTACATCAACCGACCAACAAGGAGAGAAAAGACAAAGGTTAAATCCCTATGCCGAGGAAGAGATCACAGAAGAAACTCTTGGCAATTTAAGAGGTGAGGGGCCCTCAGGGTAGCAGATCCCTCCTATTTTGGAGACATCGGCCAGCTCCTTCCAACCGGAGCATGATAGACAACCGGGTGGGGAGGTTTCATCCTCCAAACAATAGGCACAAAAGGGCGCAGACATTAAAAGGGCTTTTACTGAAATCAATGATAGGAATGAACCAATAAGATTCCAGCTGTATAATCAACTGCTAAGGATGGCCCCAACAAATCAACAGAGGCTGATGGCAGCCTGTGACATAGAGGCAGGAAAAATGACTTTAAGTCATTTCAGATCCACCGTGCAGCAACCACAATCAGCTGCAGACTACATAAGAACCAATCTGGAGGTCCTTTCCAAGGACATACATCCAATAGACCAGATTGAGCTACATAAGCAGACAGGAGAAATGGTGTACTCAACCCTGGAAGATAAGGCTCTACTGGATCATAGATTGTAGAACTCCTTGTACAATACCTCTGCCCAGCTAGACCTAGAAAAGGCCTCATCGTTGGCCAAAGATAACAGGATAAAATCCCTTGAGGAAATCATAATAGAGATGGGACATGATCCCAAAGACCCCAAGGGAACACAAGCCTTGATCAGGAAGAAGGAGGAGGATATAGCAGCCCTCAGAAAACAAATGAAATTGTTGCCAACCCTACATCCTCAAACTACAGAAGTAGCACAACAGAAAGAAATGGAGAATGTGTACACCTTACTTATGAAAATGAATCAGAGAATACTGGACATGGAGAAAGCACTAGAAGAAGATTTACAAGGAAAGCAGCCTGGGTTGGCCTCACGGCCTCCTCTATTGGTTCCAACAATCTCGGTTCCTCCTCCAGCAATTACTACAACAGCACTTCCACCAGCTTCAACTTCAGCAGCAGATGTTTCAACCACAACAGCAACCACATCAGCAACCACAGCAGCAGTAGCACAAGAGGCCAATCTAGGCATGGAGGCCATGATGAAAGATATTAAGGCCCTCGAATTACAGATGACTGAAATGAAGGAAACTAAAGAAAAACTGGCTAAGATTGAAGTCAGCTATGATAAATCAAAGATTTCAGTTGCTGAGAAAACCAGGGAAATAAAGGCCTTTGAAAATAAGATAAAGGCCTTGGAGAAAGACCTCACTCTCCATACAACCCTGACTCAAATCAAAACAATTTTATGGGATAATATTGGCAAAGCTCTTATTGATCAATGGACAGGGATTCAAACCATCTTTGACCAGATAGATTGATGGCAATAGCTCAGTACAAGACTCAAAAGGCCAGGGCATTATTGCCAGACTAGCCTGAGTTGGCTAATAGATTAATTCACTTTTTAAATACTCATATTGGTGACCAGTTGATAGCACTGAACATTCAGAACAGAATAGAGACTATTGTGAGAGTCAAGAAGGTGCTAACCATGAGGAATTTTGTCCAGACCATAGAAAGAAAGTGCCAAGAGATGCAAATAGAAGTACAAGCCTTCAGACAAAGAATGGCAGATCTACAGAGCAGAGGCTTACCCAACCTAGTCACAAACACAGGAAAGTTGTTAAAGCAAGAGAAATATGCATACAAGCTACATACTTATGTGCAAAATCAGATCGCTACCTCATCAAGCCACACAAAAGAAGCAATCCCTCCCACAGGGTAGACTTTGTATAATAAATTGGAAGATCTATTTTATATTGAACATGAAATAAAACATCTCTTTCCAGTATGGCCGACTTATTATACATATATACAGAGGCTGATGAAATATTGTTCAAATTAAGAAAACATCAGTTACCACCAAAAGAATGGTGGCAAAGCTTGCTTCAGATTTTAAAGTAATTTCGATTCTCTTCATTTTTTGCCTGCATGAGCAAACTTCATTATCCAAGCTCTACCAATAGGAAATTCAAACCAGCAATGGATGAAATTAGCGCTAAAAATCATTCAAACCAACTAAACAGGTGGCAGGTGACAGCATGCCCAGAACAACTCATCAACACAACGGTCATCCACCGACTTTCTCAGTCCAGGATTCAACGACAATCAGGACACCTACAGCGGCTAATTAAACGCATTTACTTTCTCGATTATCATTGTGCAATTTTTCTTCATAATAGTTATTGATTATGTTACAGTAGATGGGCACAATTAAGTCTAGATATTTCCCTACGAGATATTTTGTAAATAACTCCTGTATATACTGCTGAGCCAGAAGTATTGGGGGTTGTTTGGAAAACTTTTGGTCTATTGGTTGTTTGAATTGCTCCAAGAGAGACTCGTTTTGTGTACCTGATGGTTTCTATAATCAAAGATTGTTGAAAGCTTGGAGAATGAACTATTTGATGCACTGCTAATGGTTATGAAGAGTAAATGATGGAATTCTTGTGCTCTTTATGAAACAATAAGTTTTTCTCATCTCTGTAATTTCAAATTCATATATGCTCAAGTCACGGAACAATAGTCTGGTTTAGAATTTGCTTTGTTGCACTCTACGCTCAGTTTTTGTGCCTTCTTAATGTTTTCCTCTTGATTTAGTCATAAATATGAATTCCTCATGGTTTATATTTACTCTAATTCACTTATGAATGGCTATTATTTAAGAATTCTTAGCTACTCTTAAGTATGGTTCTTTCATATTCCCTCTGCTAAACTGATTGAGAGATTCTTTGTTGCCTCTCATCCCTTAGCCCTCACCCATCTCCATTTAGCTTGAATATTGTTTCACGAACAACTACCTTGCTCCTCATTTCTCTGATGACCAAGAAAATGCACCAGCAGTCACACTCCATGACTCCACGCCCAATGGTTTGAAACTTATCTTGCTACACCTTGCCTCTTTTCTTGAAGATATCTTCCCTTCACCTAAGCCTTCCTTCCACCCAAAATCAAAACCCCTGAAACCAATAACTAGCCTAAAATCATTATCAACAAAGCTAAATCATTAAGAGAGAGCCCTCTCTGATTGCAGGTGGGCTAGAACCTGCAATCCAAAGATTGGTTTGTGGTAACCTCGGCCGTATCCCTTCAGGAGCTTAGGGACAACCTGAGTGATAACACAATGCATAATTACATATATAATAGAAGCATTCAAATTGGCACCTACCTACCTTCGCTGATATCAGTTCCTTCCATTCCATTGGAAGGGAAATTTAGGGATTCGATCCAACCTATGGTTTCCCTACGGCAACCTTTTTACAGAGTGGAAATGCCAAGACTCAAACTGTAATACTCAGTCTGGCTGAGTGTAACCGATCATCACTTCCTTTTTTTCAAGTGGTTTGACTGACCGAGATTAGTGTACGTCCACGTAAATAAAGGGAAGCCACAAAGTCAATTTAGGAGCTAATAAGTCTTCGGGTGGTATGTGACCAATACTGGATCTGAGGCCACTCTATTTGAGGCGTGGCTGAAGCGGAGAAGGTTCTCCTAAAGACCGAAGCTGATCCATTATCCATCTCATGAGACTCATAAGAAATAATCAATTCAAAACTTAGAAGTCAAGATTCCCCCCTCTACCGATGTCGATAAAACCGTCCTCCTCAACTCGACGGGTGCCTTAAGTAGTAGTGCTAGCTGGATGAATGGTTAGAAGTATGTTGGTGGTATAGGTAATAGTGGTCATATCTATGTACATATGAATGAGGGCTCTGTGAATCCAACTTATGGTACAATGGGTGGTAGGGTCAAGTGCAGAATGATAGGCATACTACTGGTGGAGAGGGTAACTTGATAAGGGGTGCTAGTGATTGTCCAAAGGGGTGTGAAATGCGTAACATGGAGTAGGTAGTGATGAGCATCAACCTTGGCCTTACAATGGGTGGTGGTTGGACTAAAGTTATGGGCGGTTAGGGAGAGAGAGAGTTGTTTCGTAAGGTGGATAGAATGATTGGAAGAGTGGCATGTGGTGGTGTTTGATGTCATCATTTCAAAATGAAGGTTCTCCCTCATAGCCTATCCACTTGGCCTTAAGTTGGCGTTGAGTGGAAGGTGAGGAGGGTGGGTGTGCTCGGTGTTTCCCTAGTCCTTTTTGTTGTCTAAAAAGGAGAACTGATTCAAATCAGAGAATATTGTCTCCTAGATCTATTTTATTTCTTTCTTGGATCGGTTGAATAATACTTTTGACCAGTTAGGTCCCCCAACCCATACGTGTTTCTCCTGTTGTTCTCATTTCGCAGAGTAGCCTTGATTATCTGTACCAGGAGAGCAGACCTACTGGCTACCCTGCTCGAGAGGCAAGAGTTGGATCCGCAACCCATATTTGAGAGACATTTGGATTTTTAGCCCTATTTTTTGTTGCACTTGGGAGGGCACCATTCCTCTTTCCTTATTCCCCCAAGTGCATCTTTTAAATGCCGAAGTGGATGAGGCTTCGGGACATTGTGTCGATTCATTATATATGTGATTACGCTACCTAATATCTTATAAAAAGATCTATCTCATTATATATTTAATTAAGCAGGTAAATCATTCATGTCTCTCTATGAGTGAAATGCATGGCCTTCATCTTGGGAGAAAGTTCATCAAAATCCACCATCCATGTTTTTCCATCAGTGACTGACTATTTAATCATTTTGACCATTTTAGGTATGAGCGTTTGAAGCTCCTAGCGACTAGCAAGCCTTAAATCGCCCAAGTGATTAGGTATGGCCCAAAATATCACCTATCGAGTAACCAGACAGCTGCTTCACCAGGAAAGTCTTTGAATGGCCGAACGAAAACGTTTTTCATGCAACGCTTCTTTATAAGATATTTCCTTATCAATCCACACAAGATACAGACTCAAAATTAGAGAGGATGCATTAGCAGGCTCGATCAAAGGAAGAGGAAAGGGGTAAACCCAAGAAAGTCTCATCTCACTTATAGTATAGGAAGTACAATCCTTTCTCTCTAGGTTTCCTTTTGACTTTCCTTCGTTAGAATTCTCATTTCTAGCTTACAAACAATCTCACTTACCTTACTACTATGCTTCTATTGCTAACATTTAGGGGTAGACCCTAAGCTACCTCACCCTATCTACTAAGCACATAGTATTAGTGGTTTCTTTATCCATCGTCTAACAACAATACCAATTTGATAACCCTTACCTAACCTGATGATCTCCCTCCCCCCATACAATCGATACTGAAGGTGGGCTTTTTCCCCATGTCTTCAGAGAAAGCTCAGTACTTATGGCATAGGACAATATCACACGTAGTATCTTGTCTTACTACGATGACCACCCTGGGGAACGTTGGCTGTAGGGAGAACAAAGAAGATGAAACTTCCCCAAATGAGTGGGATAGATATAAGGGAGGGTTGGCTGAGAGGGAACAAGGCCTCTCAGTAATTCACTTTCCATACATATAGGTCTAAGATTGCTCAAGTCCCCAGGTGGGCTACATCGTTTGACCACGAAAACAAGGAAGGTCTGCTTGTTCTTGGTTGGGAAAAATCTCTTCAACAGCATCCTACTTTTAGGGGAAGAAATATAGGGTCCTTTTTTCGTCTTACAAGCATGAGATGAAGATCTAGCTCTGCGCAGGTGAGACCTCAATAAGGGATCCCTACCTAAGTTAGAAGGGTGAGGCGGAGAGAGAGTTGACTTTGCTTAGGGTTCAACTTCCTTCGCTAATATGGGCTGGGGTATTTATATATATCTCTTCTTTCTTGAATTGAAAGAAGGAAGAAAGAAAGACAATACATATTGGTTTGGTTGGTAAGTCTTTTAATAGCCTATTAATATACTCTTTCTTATAGAGATCCTTCTAAATTAATACATACATAAAGAAATCTAGATATTCTTCCTTTTAAAGAAAGCACGGTTATACCCTTCCCACCTAAAAACTACCCCTAGTCTTTAATCTTGAATGAACCTAGCTTACGTAGGTCCTTGAACGCACGCGTTTCTCTGCTCCTATCCCATTCGTAAGTGATTTTATTTAGATAGGCCATAGTGTTTTAACCAATTGATCCCACCCAAACACAACCTACTCCATTATCAATGAGCTCATCCATTCAGATAGACAGAACCTACTCCATACTCAATTACTTTGTATTTGGTTTGTTTGGGTCAGTCCCATCACATGCTTCATCACTTCATACAAAACGCCTTGGCCAAATTCCCTTATGCTCCAACCGATAACTCCATTCCTCTATGCTATGACGTGAAATCACTATAAGTAGGAACAGACTCACACATGCATAAATAAAATGTCCACGTGACTGACACTATGAAATAAGGAAGGTGGAACAGAGCTTTATCTAAGGAGGGAAGCATTAAGAAACTTCTTTACTGGAGTCAAAGAAGAGGGAAAATATGGAAAGTGAACAGGGAATATTACAATCCGAATCCTATCACTCAAATTTTGTAAAGATCAAGATTGAAAAGATGTGAAAGCCTAATAAACTTATTCTTTGTAACTCTGTACTTTAGCTCTGCACTTGTAAGCTTTTCACTAATGTAGAAGGTGGTCTTTCCACAATTATGAGATCCTTCTATTATTGTACCCTCCCTATAATGCCCTTGAAGTGGCATGATGACCCCATATGTATGATGATCAATCAACCAAAGCGACTTCCTTCTATCTTACTTATGTGAATGAAGAGTCATCTTCAGGCAGGCAGGGGTAGACAAAAGAAGGAAGGGGGTATGTGCTATGACCAAATGCTTCCTTTCCTACCAATACTCAGGGGATATATATTACCTACTTTATTGAGGTTGGGCCGAAGAAAGAGAATAAATCCCTTTCATGACCTCTGTCAATCTCACCACTATGAGATGAAATTAGATGAATGAGCAAGTTGTGCATTTTCACCAATGGATTCTACTAGAGTATATGGGGTGGGTGCAATACAATAAATTGCTCACTTCCTCATCCCTTACTCCATGAAAAAGGATAACGACCATGGAAAAACGTGCATGATGGGATTAGATATGAATGAACATGGGAGGAAGGACGTGACAGTGAACCATGGAGAGGAATACCGGAATGGGTCCTCTCTGATTTTGTGTTGGCTTGGGACTTCGGGCACTCTCGAAGCGAAACTCAGTGCTGGCTAGCATGGGACTTGTTACGACTTTGGGCAACATCCATTTCATGAAGGAAGCAGAACAAAGACACAACTTCTCTGAGCAAGATAGCTTAGGTACCACCTCCAAGAAACGTTCTTTCTTCTAGGCCCATTTTCATTGTTTAGAAGTAGATGTGCCCATACTTGAGTAGTTTCTTGATTAGAAATATTGTGGAAATCATCTGCTAAGCTCAGGCCCTCTCTTTCTTGTGTCAAGCAAAATGCTCCATACAACGAGAAGGAAGAGGAACTTTAGTTTCTCGACCACTAGGAGAGATGGTGAAGCAAGCTAGGAATCTATCTTTACCAATTACCTTAATGAACTGATCGCTTACTCTTTCTCCATTCTACCTTCACTCTTGTGTGTAAGATTGTGAGTTACAAAACCCATGTGCCTGGACCAAAAATGACCTTATGTTATATACAACCTTGTTTTAAGGTATAAGGCTTGGATGCGATCTTTGTTTAACGTCTAGTATCATGCATTGATTGGTATTATGTGGCCTAGTAGTGATAAGAGTTAGGAGAGGTTAAACTTACACTAACTCACTAATACGTTGGTTGCATGTCTGGCGATCCCCCACCATGCCCACTTCCATCCTCTTCATTCTATAAATAAAGCATACCTCCCCCTCACTATCTGATTACACCTCTATATAGTGTGCTTTTCCTTTCCTTTCCCCATGTACCCGTGTCCTAGTTCCCATGGTTCCTTGCAACTAAATCACAATTTCCTTTCTTCTCAAATCCTTTCTGACCTCATCATCCATTCTATCCTTCTTGGGCCACTCCTTATGAAAAGGCTTTTTCTTTTTGTTTTTTGAAGGGAAGGTGGATTTGGGAGGAAACTTGTTTTTTGGCATTGCATCTTGCATGTCACAGGTCCTGGTGATAGAATCTTGCAAGGTAGCAGGTCTATAAGCCTTCACCCAACTCCCTAGTGGCTCGAATAGAGCCTTAGTAAATAACATAACCAACTTGGAAAAAGATATATCAGTTACCATCACTGTTGTCATATGGAATTCTGAGATGAGTGCCTTCGGAGTACCTATATGTGTGATCTGAGTTAGCTCCATGAAGTGTATCTCTATATCATTTATGTTGAAGCACTCAATGAGCCTCTGCATTAAATCCAGGTAATATGTGATGCTGGCATGGCCCAATGTAATAAGCCCATGGTACCACCATGGCTTCTCCATCTAGGTGCAGTGTGGCATATTTAATGGCTTTAGCCTCCAACATTTGATTGAGTTGGATAGAGGTGTCCAATTTTTGTAACCAAGATCTAGCAAAGCACATTGTTGAACCATCAAAATAGGGAAGTGTGAATTTTCAAACTCTTTGTAGTTCAAATTCTGGAGCCCCCTCTAGAAGTACCTTGACCTGTTCCTATATTTTGTCTTGCATAAATCTTACAGTGACATGGCTACATGGAACTCCCCTAAGGCCTGATACTCCCTCAGATAATCTAAACACTGCTCACCTTGGTCATGTTGCCCCTATGGTTCCTGTTGTCCTATTGTTGGCGTGTCCAAAAAAAGGGGTAAGAGCGGCCACAATGTTAGCTATTTGAGTGTTTCTCTGCAAAGAAATACGTGCATAGATAGCCTTCACATGGTTCCCACCGTTACTATTTGATCCTTTTTCTTTATTATTTCCCCCATTCTTATTGTTTACCTGTTGGCTGGTTATCATCTCTTGCATGAGTTGAACCAACCGTTGTTGGCCCTTTTCAAAGTCACTGAATATGTTCATGACACTTTCTTCCATTGGTTCATTTTTGTCCCCCATGATCCCTTTGCCCTTGGAATATTTTTCCAACAGAATTCTGTCTTCTCACGGATCTGAATCTAAGTGGGTGTCTTATTTATCTTCTCCTTCCCACACCGAAATGTTTCCTTCGTCTGGATCTTAATTTGAGTGAAAAATGATTCATGCTCCCCTATATGTCTGTCAACTATATGTAACCCACTTGTTGTCCCTGTGACCTGGAAACATTTAACTGTTATGAACTCAAATGCATTTTCGTCCACCTGTTTATTTCCCACAATTTGAAAGGAAACCAGTTCTGATACCATTGTAATATCCCTGGTGTTTAGGGCCTTCTTTTTTTTCTGGTTGTTTTGCCTTTTTCTTTTGTAATTGGAGAAATGAATGTTTAATGCTAACACATTTTTGGTTGTACACAAATAGAAACTAAGATCTAGGTATTGATGCGAAATAGTATGATATATAACAGGCTGCAACTTATGAGTTTTTATTAACAAACTAAGGTAAAAACAATTCAAACTAGGTCTGTTATGAAACCAGCTCAAGAAAAGATAAGAAAGATAGATTAACACCTTAGAATTCAGCCTCTTCGAGGGGGCAACCTCCTTTACATTACATAAATGAACAATTCTTCGATGATTCAAATGACAAAACCTCCTTTCTATATATAGGAGGCTAAGGAGTCACAATATAACCCAGCCGACCTAACAATAATAATATAAAGCCACAAAAATAACAATAGAGGGATTCTATGGGGCACAGTAATAACAATATGGGGAAAATAGGGGCACAACAATATTAATAAGGGGTAAACTACAATAGTAATGGGGTAATCACTAGTATTATAGGGACCCAA